>JASANW010001415.1:0-156360 GCA_030849725.1 Trypanosoma boissoni | reverse complement strand
CCACAACATTGTATAAGAAAAATAAAGATAAAAAACTGTCCTTAATTTCTTCTTACAATATACTTTTTTCAAACATAGTTCTCGTACAAATTAAAATAAACTTTTTATAGCAGCAATCCAAACAAATCAAAGGAAGTGTGATGCCGCGTTTAATTCTCTATGATTCGAATCCATTCCTATTATACCATTCACTCAATTATTCCTTTTTGATCTCCTTTTCATGCCGGCACTATGTATCCTATGCATTTTTTTCATATTAAATAAAAGACAGTTCACTCAACATACGCCTTCGAAATATTGATAAGTAACAGTGCTTTAACACAGTTTTGGAAATTATTTCTTCCTTATTACTTTTTGTTTACAATAGACTCTTTGCATTCCGAATAAACACTCATTTAGCGTTCGTAATTAGTTTCCTCTTCATGAATATCATTCTCTCCGTACTAAATAGTCTGGCTCCAATACATAAACATCATGATATATACTTTTAATAAAATATACAGTCTTATCTTTAAAAAAAAGAAAAAAGGAAATTTTAAAGCACAAATTTTATGCACTTTTGTACAAAACTCGTTTTATATATTTATTCGGCACCAAATTCCTCAAACCCTAGGTGCTCATTTATGAATGTGTGTGTTTTTTCTTTTAGCATCTCAAATATATTTTTCGTATCGTATTCCTTTACAGTCTGTTCGGATGCCTCTCACGTGTGTCCATAACTTCACAAAACACTGATTAAGCAATGGCCTCACTTCTTGTCGGATGCCGTCCCCGGCAGCAGACACACACTCGGCACTACTCCTCAGCAGCCAACGCACTGATAGTTCTCTTGCAAGCAGTCAGACACAGCGCCTCTACTTCGTTGCACACTGCAGCACTCTCTCTCTGTCATTCAGTGTGGGATCCGCCTCGGCACAATACGTGCGCAACAAATCAAATATAGTCCAAAGAAAGATGCCGCAGAATGCCAATGTATTTTAATTCTCAATGGCATTCCTTTTTGCAAAACTGCACTATAAACAAAAAAAACACAAAGATCAATAAAGAAAAAACAAATAAACCAGGGAGAAACAACTATTTCAAAGTACAAGTGTGTTCAACACCTTTCCAGTATCCGCAAAACACGTAAAAAAAGAATCGAAAAGCTCAAAGCATGCCCTCACTTATAACTTCAACGTTTTGTTACGCAAAAAAATAAATAAATGATAAAACATGTTTTGATGTCTATTGAGATTTTTTTTTAAAGGATATTTGGTTGCAGTGTGTAGTAAAATAAAAGTTATTGACGCATGTTTTCTGACTCCTTCAGTGTATTAATATTTGCTTCACTATAAATGAAACATCTGGCTCTTTATACAGTAACACCAAATCCCTCGAAAAAAAAAAAAGCTCATAACAAGCAGTCATCAATACTGAGAACCCACCACCACATATCATTTTAAAACTGCTGTGTTCAAAAAAATTTTTTTTTCTTTTCCTCTCATCTGAAAAAAACAAAAAACACAAGCGCTTTGAAAACAAAACAAAAAAAAGCAAAAGTTAGACTAAAGTCGTAACAATGTATTTTTACCTTAAAACAAAGAAAAAGCAGGCAAACACAAGTGAACTGCAACACTCACTAGTGCATATTTCAGCATCTCCCCATATTGCACACCAAAACTGTATCAACATCTGCGCACGAAAAAAATTATGTTTCTGAAAGAAAAGCGCAGCACGGATCCACCAACAAGATATCAATTCGAAGTTCAGTTTTACCCAAACACACTTTGATCGCCATTATTTGCATAACACATCATGTGACGCCAATTCCGCCGCAGGCAAACAGAACCTTGTTTTCCCCATCTCCACTCATCAACATAAAAAAGCCACCACGCTTTCATTTGTTCTTTTTCAACTTTCTCACCATAAAGATGATCTATCGCATGGCGAAATAGCTTTCTTTGCGGGTGAAACAAAGAACATATTCCAAAAAAAAAAAAAATTAGTTACACTATAAAATAGGTTTTTAGATAATTTCTAATGCACAATGCTTCTTAATTTCTTATCACCCGTATATTCATGTCTGCGGTTTGTTTTCGTATTTTTTGATCATGTACGTATGTATATATATATATATATATATATGTATATAAGTATATATTGCACTTTTTATATGTTGTAAATTAATTTGTTCCAGCTCAATGAAAAGAAGCATGAATCACGTATATACTATTACGAGTATAGCAACGAAAATGTTTTTCATAAACACTGTACGGTTTTTTAATAACATTAAGCAAAATGCGTTGAGCAAGCAATGCTATTGATTATCGCACTCTGAGAATTTTTTTTTTTAAAATCAGAAACCACTTCTGTAAAAAATTGACCTTGTTCAATAGGTCAAAGCACACGATATACAAGAAGATAGAATTTTTTTTCCACTATGTATCTTATGAACCACCAGATCATTCGACAAGTTTTAATTAATGTGCTTACACATTCTCAATGAGTTTATTTTCTGACAATTTATCAAGTTCCGAATTCCCATTAGTGCTCTATCAAGAAAAATACTCTCACTGCGTGCAATCATTATGTCAATGAATCCATAAGCTCGTTTATACGATGAGATGTATTGTCTTATGGATCCAATCATGAATGTTTTTTTTTTTTTTTCGCTCGAAGAAAAGAATGCAATTCAAAGTATCTGAAGGTACACGGCACTATTCAACGTGCAGTGTTACAAGACTGCATTCGTAAGCTATCGGCGTGAAAAGCTTTTTCAGTGTACCTCCAATATTCGCAGACTTGGCGCAGTTCCTTTAGAATGTACTTCACTAATTTTTATCCATTAAATTAGAAAGACGTCGTGATAAGTTGACTGCATATTGTTTAGTGCAAACTTTCTCTATAAAGGAGCGTCCATGTAATACCGATTACGTCTTTTTTTTATAATTCGTGTAGCATTTCGTGGCCTTTTGTTTATCATAACGCGATTCACTAATTCGTAATACTCATACTCTTTAGGCTTGTGAGTCGTTACAATCATATCAGAAACAGGAAAAGTGGTATGCGCGTGAAACCGAAAAGAACCCTCTATAAAATAGATGACGGGAAATCCAACTTCTTGCAAGACTCGGCCAACCATAACATCTTCATATTGCATGTTCATTGCAATAAACTCAGGTTCTGTTTTCTCACTGTACGGTAGCGCCACAAGTCCCTGCATTGGTTTGTATGATACAAGTGCCTCAGCGGCATCCCTTGCGAGCGTAAAGCAATATCCAAGCATATACCTCACTTTCACTGTATCTCCTTTTTCATTGATGCGCATTTTTTTAAATATATGTTGTCCCCAATAAATTCTTTTCCTTGGCAAGCGACGCAGGTCCGCCAGGTACTGTGGTACGGAAAGAAAACTGTCATCATCGCCTTTGGCAAAGTACGGTGCACGGGGAAACTGAAGAAGTGCAAACTGAAACCAATAGAATGTTTTGCGACTAGACCCAACTTCCGCCTCGACTCCCCAGTAACCGTTATCACTCAGAATTTTCTTTGTGGAAGATTTCCCCTCATTCATCGGGTGAATCACAATGTCATGCCACTGCGCTGCCTCCTCAACCAATGTGTCCGATAAAACAAAATTATTCGCCAAGTGTTTAGCCAGCAAGTACAGCACGAGCATTGCTCCAGTGTAGTTATTCTCTAAAGTTGCAACTTCAGGAAAGTTCCAACAGGTGATCCGCTGCATGTGACGGCGCCATCGCCTTACTGGTATGTCAAGGGACGGAAATCCAAAAATAACCAAAAAGTCTCTCTTGTCCCACACATGCCGAGTGCTCTGAGGGACAAAGCGGAGTGGATCCTCGTCAAGGGTCAATGGTTTTGCCTCTTTTTGCGTGGGCAGATTTTGTCCAGCACTGTAATGAATTCCATTTAAGTGAAAAACAAAGAGACAAAGGAAAAGACACAAGAGCCAAAAAATAGAATAGCATGATCCTATCACAGTGGATATGTTCTCCTTTTTCAGCATTTTTAATATCTTTCAATGCGCTACCCTATGCTAATGCAGTCTATAAAGTTAAATCATAAGAAGAATGGTAAAAAAAAAAATACACAAATTCCGTTGCAGTGCATTAAGCTTTCCAATAATTCTCAGATATCATCTCAACAGTTCGAATTTAAACGTTACATATTGCCAAAACATTTATCTGTTTAATTCATGCTTGTGCTTGCAGAAAAAAAAAAAGTGTGACAATAATATCACCAATATAAAGCATCACTGCTTAAATAGTAGTCTTCATGCTCGAAACGTATTGCAAATGCACTAAACACACTTGGAAGTTGATGATCACAGTATCCAAGTAATCCCGTCTCTCTCAATGTCTTTATTAACGCAGATAGTGATACGTCCGATAAGGAAAAAATATAGCTGTCATCTAGTTTGGCTATAGTGTGTTTATTTCAGATATCTTTTAGTACATTCTTCTTGAAAGGGGTTCCAACCAAAATACAGAATACAAAGGGCACTCGACTTATCAATTAGTCCCGCACCGCAAAAATTCAGCATTTCATATCCCGTCAGCTGAAACTCTTCTAATGTGTTAACCCGTGCACGACATAAGATATCCGTCAGTTCTTCACAGTTGCCGAGGTCCCACTTCTCCAATGAATGTCCAAATGTGATCAATTAAGGTGAAAAAGTTTAGGTTTTGCTCATACTAAAGTCCATAAATTGAATTGATGGTAAGATGACCAGTGTGTCTCCGCTTACCAGATCTCTTCACCCCAAAAGAACAATATTTCTTAAGAAATTGCTAAAATCAAAATGAGGCACATTTTTTACAAGCCAGCAGTGGCTTAACTTAGTTTGGACAAGTAAGAGACTCTGTTGATTTACCCAAAGGACATAAGCCCCATCAGTTTGCCCGATGCCAAGAAAGCGCAAAGCCTCCAATTCGCCGGGAACATTCAGATCATACGCTTTTCTTCGAAACCGCAAATACCAACTTCTAGATCTTTCATAATGACAAACGGTGACATATATTTAAAAGAAAAAACAATGAATTGCAATAGTTTCAAGAGAGGTTGTAAAGTATGAAGGTTGTGCTAATTTCATGGAGCGCATCACTGCGGATAATAAGATACGCGAATTCAAGAGCATGCGATTCCATCACCTTATTCAGTGCACCCTCATTTGCTAAAAGAGCACACTCCCGGCAATTGAAATTCTTCCAGTATCAACATGTCAGCAATACGAGACACACCTCACAGGCTCGTGCACCTATTTGTGTAAATAGTCACAATCGTGAGTTTTTTTTTTTTTTCCATACACTCTTCACATCACCATCGGTAATATATGTCTCACTCAAGTCAAGAGAAAAAAGTAATGGAAACATACTCTATGCGTTTATTGTGGGTCCTGCGCAAAATATAAACACGAGCAAGTGGATAAAGCAGGAAGGGTTTCTCTTTTGTGAAAAAAAAAAAAAAGATGTATGCAAGGTTTCACCTCAAAAAATAAAGGCCAATCTCCAGGAATTGGGATTTTCCTGTAGTGCCTATAACGCGTACCATCCAATATAACTCTCTGTTCACGCAAGTATCGGCATCAATTTCCGGAAAGTACAACCATGTATTTGTAGTGCCCAGTAGAAATTCTTGTAAAGGGCTATGCCGATTGTCTTCTTTGTGGTACTAGCCACAGAGATGCTTACAGCTCGACATAAAATCTTTGATATTCAGCCCAGTCCTTAAAAACGCATTTACTACAAGGAAAGCGGGGGGCACAGACGGAGACAACATGCTATAATGGCAAGAGCGTGTAATCGTAATCTCCAGCAATAAATACAAGAAAAATTCATCCAGATTCTATCGACTTTTTAAAAAATATATATCTCTGTTTAGTCGTCGTTTCTCATAACTCTACATTGCGTGGCAAGTACATCCCGCTCTGCGAAAAAGGATTCATACACACCCGCTCCATATCAGGTCAGTTCGGACGGAATCGTTTCGATGCACCAACGCATCAAATGTGCATGAAAGAAATATTTATCTTCGCAAAGTATTCTGCATGATGAGCGGATCTTTCCTCTAACTTGACCCTTGTGTAGTCGGAGTGTATTCTTTTCTGGTAGACAAAGGCTGACTTATATTTAATGGGGTGTCTAAGCAAATGGTTAGAATATCCTTCTTGAGGTGTGTGTATTCTTATAGATTGGTGGAAATATAAAAATTAAATGAAAAAAAATTTTTTTTCTTTTTTTACCTTGAAAATGTGTTATAAAGCATAGTCTGTAAAACATTTGCCAAAAACATTCCTTGGTCACAACTATCATCAGCTTCGCATTACCATACCATGTAAGGCACTCAGTACACTTCGCCCTACTGCGCCTGTCGAGAGAAGAGGATCAGATAACCTGAGGAGAGGTAGACATTCAATGAAAAATATACTTTATGACCTTAAACAGCAATAATAATCATCTCATTGTCGCATAGCAAAAAAAAAAAAAAAAGAGAACACAAAATGAAGGAAACAACCAGTACAAAAAAGTGACACGAGGCGAATCTAAACATAATTATCAAGCCACACTTTTCACAGAACCTCCTATTAATCAATATTGCCAATAGATGAGATATGCAAAAATAGTTCGAGACAATAATTTTCTGTCACACTGCTTGTATCAAAAAACGGGTGCAATACTTTCTCCTCCATGAAAAACTGTTGCTATAGTTTTAGATGATGATATATAAATTATTCAAAAAACTCCACACATTGCCTATATAAGCAACTCACATGTTCATTTATTTTGGATAAAGAGTATTCACAACTTTACTGTGCTTTAAAACAACACACAAAGAAAATATTCATACTACACAGCTATGCATCAATCGCCCAAACACATTTTACTTTTGAGTTTTCCAAAAGTCAGAGCAGCATATAAAAACCGTGAGCTCAATAAGAAGTTAATAAAAAACATCTAAGGAATTATTTTACAATTTCCATATTACAAGTTAAACACTTGTTCATTAGCACGTAGACTCTGTAGAAGTTATATCACCAAAACTACTTCCAATGACACAAACTGCATCTCTATCCCTTCCTTTACATTTATTGCCACAATACAGCTAAAAGCGTGTTTGCTGCCTTTTTTTTTTTTTGGCTTTTTCTTGCTTCATCAATGTTTACAGTTGCATCACCTCCTCAAGTAAATACATGGATAGGGCACCAATCAACATAACAGCGCAAACAGTTAGTACTATGTCAGGAAGAAGAAGATGAAATCTGAAAGTATCGAAGTCTGGAGACTCCCGCAAATAGGGAGCTTCCCAACCACTATTGCTTGCTATCCTTTGCAAGCTCAATGACGAGTCGAGCCTTCAGCGCCTCCCGGAGGCGCCCACAACTGCGGGAATTGAATTCCCCAAAGGCCCTTGCCGTGTGCTGCGGGATGGGCGCCCACATCATCATCGCGAAATTCGCCGTTGTTAGGCCCAATACGCCAAACACAGAAAATACCGGAGAAGTGAAAAAATACCCATTGAAATATAAAGCCTTTGATCCTTCGAATCCATGAGATCGTTCTTCGCGTTGCACCGCTTCAATTGTACCTGTATCTCATTGATATTTCCCATGCCTCCCAATTTTATGCCTTCCGGAGTGGAGCATCTGCGGTTTCATTGTGTGATTTCTTTCTCTTCATGCGCACTCATAGTAATAACTTGATTAGGCCTGTCGTGTACAATCTTATGCGTGAAGATGCTAATCAAAATCATCTAAGCGTAGATGAACCCTGGTACAAGTGAAATACAATGGCTTGCAGGTTAAACTAAGTGACAGTTGACTGCAATGATTAGAAGATCGAATTGGAGAACTCAAGCAATGACGTAGACACTTCCACTCCCGTCGTAGACCACAAGCAAGCGCTATAACACTAACGAGCACTCAAAGTGTCAACCGAGTCCACGCACAGCAATATACTAGCTGTGTCCACATCTGAATTGTGATGCTCCGGTGGCAGAATGAAAACATTGCAAAACAGAGGATTGGGAAGGTCAGGAATAAAGAAAGGGTTCAGTTGAAAGTTGAACAAAAAAATGCTCGGATTTGAATGCAATGGCTTTGGGAAGAATAGCTACCAAGGCCGCGTTTTTTTAATCTAATCATTGTGGAAACCCCACTTCAGCAAAAAAAAAAAAGATGAATCAGATGTCCATGTACTATTTGGGCATAGTTTGGTGTATTCTACATCTCTGCACCCAATTGATTCTAAAAGCTTTCATACGCATTGACCCAATAAATGCCGCATGTTCATGTTTCGACAGACCCTAACAAAAGAAAAAGGAACAACGCTGCCAATAAGCTTCCCGTGGCCTGCTCAGGATTGCTTAGATCATACGGCAACTCGCCCACATGAACGGATATTGTTCGATGCATTGACACACTTCCATCAGCAGCTTCATCTAATAAGAAAAGAATTTTTACAAACAAAAAAAGTGTGTATATACATATGTATATATATATATATATATACAATAAATAAAGAATACAAATAATAAAATAATAATAATAATAATAATTAAACTTCCATCCACAAGATATGCTAAAAAACAAGAAAAGTATCCAAGTGAATAAACCACTGAAGCAAACAGGTGAAATTCTAGTGAATAATGGAATTTTATCCTTGTTTGTTCTTTATTCTTTCCTTCTTTCCGTGCCATTATACTTTGATTTGCTTTTCCGTTTTAAAGCCTTGATTCTTCACGTAACAACAACAAAAAATAATTAACGGTTATCGTGTTCAAGAAGAGCAGCCTCATCTTCCGGTATATAGTCAAATACGTCCCCGCTCCCCTCATCAAAAAGCTCATCGAGGAACTGAAAATCATCATCAAAGAAAGTGTTAAAATCATCATCATCTGCAACCGGTTGTGCGCCCTGGTTGTTCGTCTGCCACCGAAGCGATGAAGGTTGTGAGGAAGGGACCCTAGCCATCGCGGACGCCAGATCCAATGTGAGAGGAAGTACGAACTTTCGCAGCATCTTCCTTGTGTTTAGGCCCTTAAACTTGTTTTCCTTGACTATTGTGTAATCCTTTCAATAGACTTAATATATATATATATATATATATATAAACAAAAAAAAAAAAACAGAAAAGAAGACATACTACATTAACCACAAATACACACACACACAAAAAGATGAATGTAATTAGTAAAATCATGTTTTTATACAAAAATCTGATGAGAGGCCAAATAGACATGTGGATAAGAAACCTGTGCCCACCACCCTCTGTCCGATAGTGCACCAGACCTGTCTGCATTGATGCAGTGCAAATAATGGCGACTCACACTGTCCACATCTCTGTCGAAGTAATTCCAGCACGACGAACAGACAAAACTACAACGCCTTTGTTGGAAAGAACCAAACGATCTTGGTCGTTTTTGCTGCTCCTCTACGAGGAGTGCATATGCATCTAGACATCGATTATCCCCTCCACCATCGTAAAAGCAAGACTCATCGATTTCCCAGCACACCTTAGGAGAGGTAGATATGAAACGTCTATATCTCTTTTTACTGAAGTTACCGAAACCAAACACAAAAAAAGAAACGACGCCGACCAAAAGGACCGTCAAACTAATACCAAGTAGAAATGCCAAAACAATTGCGCAATTTCATAAAATCTAAAATATTGTTTACGAAGGAACTTTTATCTGTCTGTCTGTACAAGGGAAGAGTACTGAAGAGGTATACTTGAAGAAAGTAAAAAAATAATTAACTATATATATATTACATACGAAAAGTGCGTAGTTAATGAATTGTCAAGTATAAATATATATATATGTATGTGCTATTATTTCCAGAGCAAATTAAGTAAAGTTGTTTTATTATCTAAAGACAATGTATAGAGTAAATAAAACAAGAAAGAGCAACATACTAAAAAACAGAGTGTGCCGAAAACCATAGCGCCCCATGACACTTTCGATACGCAAAACAGATCGATTGACACCACTTCTGGCGTTAGAAAAAAGATTTTCAAAAGTGGCCAAGAGTTTATTTTGTTCACTAGCTTCCTCGTTTAGTGTTGCAGCAGAGGTCTTCATTCGGTTCACAGTGTTGCCAAGAGCACTCAATATAGCCTCGTTCTCCTTCACAAGGTCCTCTTCAAATTGCTTCCGATTTGTGTCACCTCCATAGTCCTCTCTCCGCTCGCCGCGTGGACTGCTATACAATGTAGACCGCATTCTGATACTATTTGTTTCCTTCAATAAAACAGAAACGCCTACTGAGATATGAAGAAGAAAAAAAAGGCAAATTTGAGAGCTCAGAGAGAAGACCCAACAATTATATGTTTATCTGTGGTTCCGTAGTAGCAGATATATATATATATATATATATTAAAGAAACGAATTAATGTTTTCCTTCTTTTTACAATTTTTTTTTTGTTTTCAACACGAAGCGCAGCGAATAAGAATAATAATAATAATAATAATAATAATAATAATAATAATAATAGTAATAATAATAATATTACCTTACGACTTCATCATCCGCCTACAACCAATAGTTCGCCGTTTCATTCGCCTTTTTTTGTCATGTTCCATTCGTATGTCGATACGATAAGGCCGCTTCACGTTAAATCCCATACCACCAATAAATGTCTTTTTAAGAAACGCTGAGAACAGCGATCTCGAGAAAGCAAACATAGATTCTATTTTGTATGCTTTCTCCTTATCGCTGTTGGACGGTCTAATTTCTACCTTGTGATATATATGGCTGTATCGAACTGAGGTCAAAAAAACAAAGAGAAGGAGAAAGAGAAGCGGGGAGAAAGTCATGAGTTTGTCACTTTTTTTTTATTTCCATTGGTTTTTGTTAAAACTGCATACTTACTAAGCATGATATAGAAAATGGAATAGATCTCTTGTGGAAAAAAAAAAAAACAATATATAATATCTCGGAGAGAAAGCCGAGAAATTACAAAATAGCGCACAAAAATTACAAGTAGCTTCAAAGCTGCAGCATACTCTTATCTCACTCTACCCATCTTGGGCGAAGAGATTATCGTGAAGTAAATATGAACAAAAACTGACCCAACCACAACAAAAACCATGAATGCCACGAGCCACTTTGGAACAGGGGACTTCTCCTTCTTTTCCCGAATACGCTTCTTTTCATCGCTCGTCAAGCGAGAAGAATTTATTTGGTTGTTTTGCTTTTGGGCCTGCATGCGCATGATCCTTGTGGAGCTCATAGTTATCTTCCTTTTGATATATGTTGCCTTATTTCCCCGTAAATCTTATTTCCTTATATATAAAAAATAATAAAAAAGAAATACAATAAAGTGTTGTCAAACTAAAAGAAAAGAAAAAAAACATAGTAATTAAACCTGCACGCTTTTGCCCACTCCCACTGATACCTCAAGAACAATTAATTAACGAAGGACCCTTTATAATTTCACTATTAAAAATTACAAAGCAAAAAAAAACACTGTATAAAAACTTGCATTAAAAAGAAATTTTTTTTAAAAAATACAATAAGCCATGTATAATAAGAGGGCCTTTATTTCCGCAATTCTCCGGGATTCACCAGTAGCGTAGGTTTCAAGGTTGATTTTCCTTTTAATTTTTTTTGCTTGTAGCAGATCAAACGCAGGAAACGATTTTTTCCAAGAAAAAAACACATTTGGGTGGGTATAAACCATTAAAAAAAAACATAAGCAATTGACAACAGTTTAACATCCCTTATCGGTCAATTGGATCAACATTATAACTTGATCCAATATGGGGTTCACCGTCCCGGCTTTCCCCTTAACTTATTTATTTATTTTTCTTCAAACGCAGAAGTGTACTCCTGCAACGTGAACTGATTTATTTTGCGCCGCACAAACGAACTTCTGCTCCATCTACAAATCAAGCAATTTCTGTAAATAGTACAAATCCAACGAACAAACATGCCGAAGATCAAAAAGAGTTGCAGAGGTGCAGCTTTCGGCATTAAAGACACCCTGCTCTGCGTTTATGCGCTCCTCGGAAGAGTGCTAGGGAGTCTCGCAGCACTCATTGCTCCCAACGTCAATGGGCTTGAAGGAAAGGAGACAGCCCCTCAACAAGACGCCCTCCAGAAGCTGCGCTCCACATGCCTTACGACGAACCCCAAACCAGCCATCCCTCAAAAACCCCTTGCTGTGTCGCAAATAACTTCGCAAAAAAATAAATAAATGTCATCATCAAAATGAATACGCAAAAAACGATAGTACCAACGGCGTACGTTCTCCATAATGAGTTCCTCTACACTAGTATGTGTACTCCCGCGTCATGCATCAAAACAAGTACCAATCTTGCGGAGCTGCAATTGATAATTTAACGTGTGCTAACCTAGACAAATCCCAATACTATTTTCTATAGAACATTACAGTCTCGGAATCTTTCATTTTTTTTTTTCTGACGCACTTCCCCCTTTTCTAGAGTTTTCAAAGCACTCCAATTCCATTTTGTTCCTATATAATGTAAACAAAATTTCTCTTTAAGCCATCTGTTCCTACTGCAGTGCATACAGTTAATGCTTTTTCTGTAACAATGCTAAGCATAGAACCCGTGCGAAGAGTCTACCATAAACGCGACTATTCCTTATTTGAATAGAACTCCTTCACCATTGCTTTTTTTTTTTACTCTTCTTATCGCCTTCCACCAAGAAGATGCACAGTCCCTTCGCCTTTTCGTTTATCAAGTAACTCCAACGATTCTAACTATCCCCAAGTCGATATTATTCGCTTCAGACTCTCTTGTCTTGATCTTTTTTTTTTTTTTCTTTAACAGCATCGTATAAAGGCAAAAATTCACATGCATAGCGTTCTGTGGTGTCAAAAAAAAAGAAAAAAATTATTCGCTTGGTCTTCTGCCTCGGAGAGTGTTTGTCTCGCCCCGATCTCTCTTAACGTGCAGACTGTCTCTCGATGCTAAGCGTTTGCGGTGAGAAGCGCACCACGCAGTCTAGTAAACTCGTCCTCCATTTATACAATGGGCTTCACATCCTCAGCCTCATTTTTATTTTGCCGTCTCATTCTTTTTATGTATAATAGAAAAATACTCGATATTCCTATAGTGACCAGA
Source organism: Trypanosoma boissoni (assembly GCA_030849725.1). NCBI lineage: Eukaryota > Euglenozoa > Kinetoplastea > Trypanosomatida > Trypanosomatidae > Trypanosoma > Trypanosoma boissoni. The sequence continues at coordinate 143,274 of JASANW010001415.1, read as the reverse complement.
TAAACTTTAAAGGCTTGAAGTCATTTCGCCATTTTGGTCATATGCTGGCTGTGCTTGGTTTGTAGAGCTTCTTTGATCTTTGTTTTTGCTTCCCTAGCCGGGTGCAGAGGTTCTTCTACTGAAAAGGTTACGCATTCTTACGGTATCGCCGTTATTTTTTTTTTTTTTACATTCTTTTCGTTTAAAATTGTAAATCGTTACAATACCACAAACTTCAATTGCAAACTCCTTCAATAAATAGCCCATAACCCTTCCTCTATCATCTTGAACAATGGTATCGTTTAAAATTGTAAACCAGTCATTTCCGTCTAGATCAGTTTCCACTCTCAATGAGAAAGCCGTGTATTCGGAGAAAATAGTAAACGTAAAAAAAAAAAAAACAAGAACTTAAAAAACACCATAAAAAGAAAGATTGGATTTAAAGAAAAGAATTTATAGTACAAAAAAATTTTATTTTTCCCAGTCAGGATAAACTGCAGAAAAAAACAGAGAAACCAAAAGTGTCCGTGAATTTTTTTATCAATGTGGGTAAACATCCTTCTTTTGTCTATCTCTCGCTCTCTCCCAAACACACAGATACACGGAAAGAGAGAGAAACAAAAGTGAGATGAAAAAAAACAGAGAATCAAGAAAAGAAAAGCAGAGATAATTCCTATGAAATTAATTTATGGATGTTTTCTTTTGTGCACTCCTGAAATTCTGCAAATCAAAGTGATGGGCTTTTTCTTCCATGCGCGTAACCATTTCCAGTTCCTTATTTGGATCAACACGCAAATACTTTGACGGATCGACTCGTATGTAAAGGTTAAAAGGAAGCGCAAAAGGAATACGCTTGGCATAATCTACAATGTGTGCTAAGCAGCGCTCTTCATCGTCTGCACTCCACCAGAAGCAGGCCTTTGGATGAACAAAGCAAGAAATGTCCACTACCGGCTGCAGTAATTGCGGTGTGATGTCATCGTCAGAAGAACTCCGTGTTATACCGCGAAATGAGCTCCGTATAATAATGGTTGGGGTAAGTGGTAAAATAGTGTTAATTCCATTAGAAAAGCGTTGTGGGAGAGGCTCCATAAACCAAGGGCGGTCTTCTCCATCGGTTGAAAACATCCTCGGCTCTATTACCCTTTCTTCACTTGTCTCCGCGCTCTCCTCTCCTTCCGATTTCACATGAGGTAATTCCTCTTTAAGACTAAAGGCACTCGAATAAGCACTGGGAGAATCAGGGATCCCCATCTCCCAAGGTTCCTGGTCTATTGGCTGTGGGTCTTTTTCTACGCCATACATCTCCAGCATTTCCCATATCACCTGTTGTGTGGCCTCCGCATGAAGTTTCCACTGATGTGCACTCTCTTCAATTTGCGGTACCACCCTTGGATCATCGGGGTGAACACGAAACTCAAAGCCAATTATGCGCACCTGAAAACTTGGATTCTCTGGTGTACTCCAAACCCGTGGGTTCAACGAATGATTGAAGCGCCCCACAACTGAAAAATCAGGTGCTGTTCTAACCTCCGCACGAACACCAGACCGTTCTATGCTACGTACAGAGGATCGGTGATACAGTTGCAGCACAGCAGGATTGGCCTTTGCCTTTCCCTCAAAGTAAACATCACTGGTGTGACCACTGGCCCCGCAGCGCCAGCCATGCTCTGCTACGCCACGATTCATGCAGAGTGTGGTAGAGTGTCGTGCGTCTGAGCGACACAGTACACCACATATTTTTCCATCCAGGGCAGGAAGAAGCACAGCTCTTTCACTATTTGAAAGAGAGAGAACATGATCAAAAACATCCATCAATTCCTCGCGCGAAAGCCACTTTAGTTCATGCCAATCAATACCTTCTTCCTTCAGTTTCTCATAGTGTCTTGTAAAGTCGCATTGCATCTTGTACTGTCTTCGACCAACGTGGCCGCTCAGTTTTTCTAGCATGAGCTTCAATGACAAAAACCTATTATTATCATCAATAGCGTTAAAGGAGTTACTCAAAGTCATTTTTCTTGAAATAGAGTAGCGCGGATGGTATCTAAGCAGCCCATTCGGCACTACTTTCCGCGTGGGCACCTTTGTTACCTTGTAACACGCTAACGAGCACTTCATTGGATAGATGTCTATACTAGCATATGCATTCAATAAACGGAAAAGCACAATGTGGAAGGGGATGGGTAAGGAGGGAGAAGTAAAAGGAACAAATAAAATTGGAAATACATTTACAATAAAATAAAAGACAGGGATGTACAGGGCTCATAAAAAAAAAAAAAAAAAGAGGGGAGCGTACAAAATAAAACAAAACTAGAAAAAGTTATGTGCTCGCATCTAATCAGCTTCCATACATACCTTTTTTTCCCCTTTCCCCTTTCCCCTGTATTTTCCGTTTCTTTCTTTATATCTCTTTAACTTCCCTTTTTCTAAGGCTTTGTCCCGGACTAGTGCACACACTGTGCCTTGATCAAAAGTACATATAGAACTCAAAAACGAGTATACGTTTTAGGTGTTTCTACTCGACGTTTTCACTAAACCAACTCAACAAAAAATAAACAAATGATATTCCCATAGTATTACCATATTCACCTCTGCTAGTATCCGCTTAAAAAACCTTAGCCTCATCATGTAGCTTCTCGTAAAGTTCCTCAACAGTCTTTACTTTAATTCCAGCCTTTCGAGCCACCGGCTCCGCTAATGACTCCATTTGAAGTCGCGGTTTTGTATCGATACCAAACGAATCGATTTTTCTCACGTCGATTGGCATTTTGCGTGCCTTCATGATACTTGGCAATTTAGGAAAGCGGGGGGTGTTTAGTCTAAGGTCAGCAGCGATTACGCACGGCATCTGCATCTCCAAAACTTGATGCCCCGCATCAACTTCACGTGTAATCTTGGCTTTACCATCGTGTATTTCCACCTTTGATGCGAATGTTCCTTGAGGAATATCGAGAAGTCCAGCAAGAAGTTGCGGGGTGCTTCCAAAGTCACCGTCAACTGCTTGCTTGCCCAGCAGCCACAAGTCCGGCTTCAGCTCGTCGTGTAATTTCTGAAAAACTTTGGCCACAACAAGGGAATCCACATCACCTCCAGCATCTGGAACAACAATGTGAATGGCCTTATCACACCCAAGAGCCAAGGCCGTCCGAAGAGCATCTTCTGCTTTTTTGCTGCCAATCGTTACCGCAATGACTTCTTTTATTTGCTTCTTTTCCTTAAGCTGAATTGCCTCCTCAATGGCAATATCGTCAAAGGGATTCACACTCATCTTCAAGCCATCGGTTTGCATTTTGTTGTCCTTTACACGAACCTTGACGGTGTAGTCTACCACTCGTTTCACTCCCACGACGGCTCTCATCCGCACTGGGACGCTATAAGCCATGAACTTAGAACACGTTCGAGACAACATCAGCAAAGCTTCAAAGCAAATTAAATATACCTTCAGTAATTGATTTCGATTTCGTGAGCGTCTGCTTATATAGACAAATAGTAAACAACAACAACAACAACAAAAAATGAACAAAATCAATACAATATAGTTTCCAAACACCGTTTAACACTTTGTTTTGTTTTTTTTGACATTACATTTGACTTTTTCTAGCAAAAAAAAAAAAACACCAAAGGATTAAGAATTATGTTTATATATATATATATAAAGAAAGCGTGTGACATAATTACCTTTAAAACAAAGCGAAAACTTTCTTAAGATATGTGAATAAATCTGGTGGAAATTCCTAGTATTCCTTCCTTTTGTAAAATGGTAAATGTTCACTAGTACAATGAGAATAAAATAAATATATATGTATCCTTCCTGAATGCCATGCGTGCATATTATTTCTTTTTAAAGCTTCGCATCGTTGTCTTTCCGTTAAACTTAGGCTTGCGCATGCGAATAGACTTTGGAGTGACAGTAACCAGTTCATCATCTGTTACCCACGCGATGCAGTCCTCAAAGGTAGCCTGGGTTGCCGAGAACGAGCTTCGCCTTCTGGCCGATTTATCATTGGCATTCGAGCGAAGTCCACCGAGTTGTTCATTGCGTTTGCATATATTTATTCCAAGATTCTGAAGAGAAGTCTTGGTATTTTCTCCAACAATTTGCCCAAAGTAAACAGTATCCCCGGGTACAACAAAGAATCGACCCTGTTGTGCTTGTCCCGACAATGACCACTCCGTAACTTCCCCGTTTTCAACAGAAATAAGAGCCCCAGTGTCACGCTCTGTCTGATTGGATGTCATTGGACGATAGGAGTCAAAGCTGTGATTGAGAACGCCGTCACCACTTGTTAGTGTATGAAACCGAAGAGGTATATGTGACATAAAACGCACAGGTACCACACAATCCATAAGAACACGTCCATTTGAAAGCTGGGTAATATCACCCACTTCGCCCATTTTACTGCTTAAAAAAGATACCATCTCTGAAGTATGATCTTCTTTAAACTCAAGCAAAAGGCGCTCATATGGTTCACACAATTCTCCATCAATAGTTTTGGTTAAAACAGAAGGTGCTTGAATTTCAAACTCATATCCCTCTCGACGCATATCTTCGACAATGACAGACAAATGAAGTGGTCCACGACCCATCAAAGTAATATGCGGAGTTCCCAAACCCGTCAATTGAAGAGCAGTATTCACCATAGCTTCACGTTCAAGTCGTTTTTGCAAAGAAGCTATAGTTCCTTTAAATTCATCAGCCTCTTTCTTTCGCCAACTAGCTTCACTGGATTGAATAATTAAACTGTACGTTGGTTCATCAGGTTTACGGTAAGGAAACTTATCCACCACACCCTGATGACAGACAGTACATCCAATTTTTATTGGTATCTTCTCACCAATTGGCTCCTGAAGAGTGAGAACACATATATCCCCGACTGAAGCTGATTCCACACTTTTTTTCTCGACACCTACAAAAAGATGGATATGTTTCACAAGAGCATCCACTTGTTTATCTTCCAGTGCGACCGTGACTACGTCACCCACCTTAACAAGTCCTTTGAATATTCGACCAATTGCAATCTTATGCCCAGTTTGATCATTCACATCCACCTGTGCTACCAGCATTTGAAGTTTACTGTCGTCTTCCGCACGCGGCGGGGGTATCATTTGAAAAATTTTTTCAAAGAGGGGATTCAAATCACCTTCCTTAGCAGGTGTATCATTCATAAAACCATCCCGCCCAGAACCATACATAAATATAATGTCAAGCTGATCATCATTTTGTGCAATTTCTAAAAAAAGATCTTGAATACCATCTTCCGTCTTCTTAATATTTGTGTCGTCCTTATCAATCTTGTTCAAGCATACAATGGGCTTTAGATTCAAAGATAGAGCTTTTCGAAGAACATAACGAGTGCCAGGCCGCACCCCTTCCTTGGCATCCACAAGCAGCACAATCCCCTCCACCATCTGAAGGGCACGTTCCACTTCTCCTGAAAAGTCTAAATGTCCAGGTGTATCCACTATATTGATCCGCCTTGCTTCATCCCGTTTGTTTGATGAAAGAAGAATCGCTGTATTTTTTGCAAGAATCGTAATACCACGTTCTTTCTCTTGGTCTTTGCTGTCCATTACACGATTACGAGCTTCTGCAAGTGTACCTGACTGTTTTAACATACTGTCCACTAAGGTGGTTTTCCCGTGGTCTACATGGGCAATAACAGCAATGTTGCGCAGATCACCCCGAACGTGAAGGCATCGCAATGCGTTTGTGAGCGCCACTCGAGGATAACTTAATATACCAAAAGCTTTACGTTGCATTGTTGGGTTTCCTTTGACAAAAACAAAAACAAAAAAAACGGAAAACTTTTTCTCCTACTTTTCCTGTTTAATTTTTTTTTTTTAATTCCATTGGCAAGCATTTATAAGAAGGAAAAACACAACAGAACTCTACACAATCTATATACAAAAGTATATATACAAATATATATTCATCACAAAAACAAAAGAAAATATAACTGTTATTAATATTATTATTACTACTATTCAAAAGAGAAACAACTTTTGGTTACATTTCACGCATTAAAATTTATTCTTAAACGCTCAAGTCAAGCATGACTTTATCGACACGAAGCTCAGAAACAGGAATGTTCTCCGTTTTACCATCAGGCCACACTCGTTGCACAATCATAGGTATTCTCTTCTGTAACAAGTCCATTTTTGCGATATATATGGGATCCATTGCAAATGACTTTGGATCAGTGCAACGCTCCGCAATTTCCAACGCACTGCGCCCGTTATACTTGCTGGGACTATAAGCAGACATTATTGATGTACCGTTGACTATTTGACGGGCCCGCTCTCCCACAATACGTGCCACCTCATATTTTGTCAGATACACGCCACTACGTCTTTCATGCGCGGGTGTAATTCGAGCGCTTTCGGTAGTGTGCACTGCCTCGTCGTTTTCAAAAATCTCCGAACGCAACATGCAGCTCACTAAAATAATCCCATAAAAATATAAATAAAACAGACGCACAAAAAAAAATATATATATAATCCAATATCAATAAAAAGGCAAATAAAGCAAAAAAAAAAAAAAATATTATTATGTAAACAAAAAAACATAAATGACATGGAATACTTGAATGAGCAAGTAAATAAATGAGAGGATATGTGTGCTAACAAGAAAAAAAAATAAAAAAATATATGTATTAGCAAACACCACACTTCTAAATATCACACAATCTCCAGCACCAGTCCCTCCAACCCGTCCAAAGACATAGAAAGAGAAAAACAGTCCACCGGTGACAGTCCTGTGGAACTCACTGTGCCATTTGCGGTTCTCCCAGAATGCTCTGATGTTCTTAGCATGTCACGCAGAGGAGTTCTCATTTCAGTAAATATCTTTTTTAATAGCGCCTCCCAAGCAGTTTCGCTTTTGGGCTCTTTAGTTAATAACCGAACCATACCTGTCTTAGAGTCAAACTTAAAAAACGCCTGTGTATTCCTATTTCTTCGTCGAGTCTCAACAATGACGAGGCGAACAAAGTTAAAAGACTGTATCAAAGGTTCTACAAAAGCAATTTCGCCAACCTTCATTTGCCTGACCCATTTATCTTGAGAAAGGAGCAGATATTTCGGTACAATATTCATCAACTTTATAAACTGTGCATCATCATGTAAGTCAGGTCGAATGTTGTTCCACTCTTTTAACAAATATTGCATGATGATTGAACAAATCGATGGATATGGGGTGACAACTAAAAAAGATGAATAAAGACGCAGGCGCAGATCAAGATCGCACCGCTGTAGAACCGTATAAACTAACGCCCGGGCGATGACGCGATGTGTTTCACTAGAACACAATGTTGCAATACTCAAAAGGGACTTCACAATCTCAAAAATGAGTTCAAATCTCCTAGTTCGAAACTCTGAAGAGTCCTCCTTCGTTTTAATGAAAGCCCCTTTTAACCTTTGCTGCATCTCTTCAATTCTCTCTCCAGGGGCTCCGATACAATGTGGAGAAAGATGTGAAACTACCAATGCGAGAAACGTCATACCACACATCACAACAGCAAGTGATGTGGAGTTTAGGCTCTCCACAACAGAGGGACACGAGAGCAGAAACAAAACTTTTGGTGACATTGAAAAAAAAAATGTGCGCTCAATAGCAACAGTGCTCAAAGCATCGTGTAAAAAAAATAAGACGCCGACCTTTTTCAAAGACTCCATCACTTCATCAAGAGACTCCTCTTCATCACTCAAACTGTCGTCTTCTGATAATATCTCCAATGTGTCGAATTCATCTCTAAAGCCCTTAATAAGTGCAAATGCCTTTTCCTCCGTCGACCCCTGACCACGCTCATTGTCCTCAAATGTCGTGCTTCCAATATCTTCTTTTGGGAAATCTTTTTTCGTGTACTTAAAAAAAAAAGGCACTAGTCGCCCAACTGGCGCACATTTTAAAAGTTCTCGCGTTACACACGCATCTATTTCCGATATTTCACGCAAAAGTTCAGCACTAAAAGGTTTTTCTTTTTTACCCTCACAGGTTTCGGAATTTGCACTTGCATTCAGCAGGGATAAAGAAGTGCGAGTCCCTTTCACCTGGCTCTGCTCCGTAACCCATTGTCGCATTATGGAACTAGTTTTTCCCAAATACTCATTCTCCTCACTATAAGGCTGGATAGCAAATACAAGTCCTTTTACTATCAGTAATAAATTTATTGTCTGATTCTTATCCCCTAACATATGCATGGCATCAAGTGAAAGCTGCAGCAATACATGAAGGGTGCCAGGCTCAAGTGTCTTCTTTGCACCAGACTCCCTTTCCTCGTCACTTACATAAGCATTTTCATGATCACCGTCACTACCCGTACACCTATCACTGCATACAGTCTTAAAACCCTTAATAGAAGCAACACTATCAAGTGCTTGGCTTGTCTGAACCATTTTGGGACGTGCGTCTTGCTGAACCAATACAAAAAGACTTTGCAAAACTGCCTTGATCATCCCAGGGTACCATGCTTTCATTATAGAACCCGCCTTGTTTAGCTTATCTGCAACGGTATTACAGTCTCGCGCACGGCGAATCGCGTCAACGAAAACCTGACGAAATGCTGCGCGGACGAGGCGAGTATAGGCAAAAACACCACGGCCATCGTTGAACTCATTGAAAAAGAGCAATTGGGTGAGAACCTCGCGAGCGTCAAGAGCGTGCAAAGGCTTCTCACCAATGAAATCAGTGAGGGAGGATACAGATGAAAGAAATTTCAGCTTTTCCAGATCGATTTCCAGTGCAGTAGCAAAAATACCTGACTCAAAGAAGTTCAACAACGAGAACAAATCTTCGGATGTGTTGCAAATTGCTTCTTGAAAAAGGCCAGTTAATGCAGTGGCATCACCAATGGTAAGGAGTCGTTCCCAGTCTCCCCGCACATCACCTTTCTCAGTTATCATTTCTCCCATCACGGAGAAAGCCTAGCTAATAAATAAGCAAAATCATTTATTTTTTTTTTTTGTAAAAAAAGACACATACATACACATAACAATATATATATATATATAAAAAGACATATTCAAATGCTTTAAAAAAATTCTAACAAGGAGAAAAATATCGCGCAAATTATAACAGAACATCATACGTCATGTATATAATATTCGAAAAGTATATGAAAAACATTCAACTACTCAATCTCCCAGTCGACTTAAACGTGTTTTGCAACAAAAGTCAACGAACCTATCGGTGGGAACACAAAACTGCGGAAACGCCTTATTGAGAGAGGAGCCTTGGCAGGCCCATAGCACATCGCGCGCTGATGCACTGCGTACGGACTCCGCGTTTGTTGTTTGGTCACATGGCGAAGCCGAACTACTGGGATTTACGGTGGGAGGACGAACGCCATCCAAAACCTCTTTTGTGAAATTGTGCGTTGTCTTCTGCAAGAAGGGAGTTTCCACAAGGTTTGAACTAGACGGCCCACTTTGCCATTGGTCTGAATCAATAATTCCACGGAGAGAGGCAGCAGTTTGCGTCAACGTTTTTTCCTTGTTAAGCAATTCTATTCGTTCGCTTTCTAAATCTGCTAATTTCTGTGTAAGATGTGCTTTATCTGCAGTAATCGTTTTTACCAACTCTTCAGCTCTCTTCAAGCGACTTTCAAGGTCCAAACACTGAGAAGTCAATTTTTCGTTTTCTTTTAGGTGAACTGCACATTCTGCTTCCTGCTTCCGCAACCGAGACTCCATAGAGTCAATGGATCGGTAATATTCTCCAAGTGCTTTCTGTAAATCATCTATAAATTTATTATACCCCTCATCTTTCGTTTCCCACGCAGTTCGAAGTGCATGCATTTCTAAGAGACAAGTTTGAGAAAGCTCTTTTAAGCTTTTCATAGCATTCCCTCGTCGACAAGATAAATCCATAGGTGTAGAGGGAAAAAGGCGAAACATAATCTCAGCCATTTCAAAGAGCAAATCATCCAAGTCAAGCGCTACATCACGTGAACTGCGTTCCTCAGTCTGAGTGCCTTGGGAAGTTGATACAACTTTCCCCACACTATGAACTGTGGAGCATGTCAATTCCTCTGTTAATCGCTCCAGATGCCTTGACAAATCGGCATTTCGCGCAGCAGCAGCCTCAACTTCTAATTGCAAGAGAAAAGCATCGCTTTTTTGCATATCCTCTTTAAAATACAAATAATAATCTTAATCCTTGGAAAAAAAAAAAACATAGATGACAGAAAAAAAAAAAAAGTATATTACAAAAAAAATTTTTTTTACAATACTCAGTGTCGCACCAGTGAAGCCATTACATCCATACAATTTTCCCATTATTATAAAAGCAGCCGATCAATTTTACTCATTATATATATATACATATATATATATATATATATATATATAATTTAATAATAAAAAAACATGTCCAAGGAACTCAGCATTATTAAAGAATTTTGGCAAATTGATCATACACTTTTTTTCGTAAAGAAAATACGGAAGGGGACACCACAGAAGAGAGTGTCATATTACCTTCTGCACTTTTCCGCACACACATACCAGCATCAAAGACAAGCATCGATGAATTTTTGTAAAATTCACTACGAAGTCCTACGTCATTTCGCGCAACATCACGAAACTTGTGAAGATCTATTTCACCCACATAAAACGATCCCTTTTGGGAACCGTGAGCCGCTCGCTCCAGCGCGCGCTTCTGAGATTGTGTATTGCTAAGAAATGTAAGAGTGAAGTTACTGTCCTGTGTTTTATTTTCCAACTTGACGCGCTTTGCTTCATTAGGAGAACTTTCCTTTTCATCATTCTGAGCAATAGAATTTATAAGTTCTCCGTCTATCCAACCCACATCCCAGGAGCCCTTGGATCTTGATTCTTTTACCCGCCGAAGTGAAGTTGGTAAAGTATTCGCCAGTGTGGGGTCTAATTGGATAACGTACGAGTAAACATGAGTGGCTAACTCCAAGGGAATCCCCAGAGGTCTTGAAACAAAAACGTTTTCACCACACTTCATTTGCTTTTCAGATCGACAATATTGAATTAAAGCTCTGTGATCTTCTAATGTACCACGAATCACGACAATTTTCTTCGCAAAACTAAGTCGAGTTTTCAACAAGGTACGCAAATTTGTAGCGTCTGCTAAACCTGAAAAATCGGATAAAAGCACACGTGCATTTTTATATACCGTAGTATTCACCACCATTGTCTTGGATGGAATGTTGGCTTCAGCCTGTGCATCGTTGTGAAGCTGAACTCCTTCCGGTCCTTCATCACTGTATATACGTGCCGGCGCCTTTCTTCTCATAAGCATTTGCAGTTCATCACTTACAGGAAGCCCATATGAGCAGTCAATTTTCTTAAGTACTGCTGCATTTAAAGACTCTGTAGATTCAAGAACAGGAAACTGAAGATTTTTAGATGAGTAATTCATATATGAAGGTAAGACTAACCCTGGTGTGCATTGAGAAACCTTCATGTTAGTCGAAGTTGCCTCATTTTCACCTTCATCTTCCTTATCACTTTCCTTATCATCGATCACAGCTACTTCGTATGTACCTCCTTCCATTGCTTTTCTTTGTTCATCTAGCTCTAATTCCAGTTGAACGTAGTACTCTTCAAGTTCTTCACGATTTAGTGGCGAACGCCGCGTGTACTTTAGTTCGAGAGGGTCACCTTTATTGGAGGTAGCAATAGCAAATGCGTTTGTATGAACTTTGGGTGTCGCAGGTAAGACAATAAGGTTCTCTCGTTCTTCGGAATCAGACTGAAGAAAAACTTCCAATAGTTCAGCCGCTAAACCATAGTCTAAAGTTTCACCGTCTACAACGCAAATTTTTGGACCAGTAACCCCGATAACTTCTTGTGCCGTTTTACACGTGATCACTTTTGCAAACAGTTGTTGCTCTCCAAGAATAACATCATCGAGTAAAGCCTCAGTCATGGTAATTGCCTTTCCCAGTAACTCCGTGGCTTGCAGTGAAGCAAAAATCACAGTGTAACTGTCACCACCTTTTTCGGTTAAAAGCTGAGTAACAATGTTAAGCACTTCCAGACCTCTACCAGCAGCAGAAACTGGAATCAAAACATCTTTTCCATTACGTAATGTCCCAAGAACCTCACGGATAAAAAGGTTGCGTTGCTCTTCGTCCTTACGTCCCGAGTTTCCACTAAAGTGAAGAGGAGAACCGTCAATAAAGAGAATTGTTGATGTCGTAGGAGGAGCAAATTGTTTTAACGCATATGAGGGACTCAAAGAAAAGTCTGGACAATAAAAAAGTTCATCTATTTGGTACTTGATATGCCAACTATATCCACCAAGCATACGGCCTGAAAAAACTGGAAAGCATTCCACTTCAATGTCCTTATGACGAATAACCACTTTTCCACCGTACGGCTCTGCCACGCTTCTAAAGGCGCTATATATCTTGTCCACTGTCATCTCAAATTGCCCAACAGAATCCACCTGAAAAGTATGGCTGTTTGGAAACAAATACAAAAAGGGATGCAAAACCCCATGCAGTCCCATTTTCGATGTAGACCCGGCAGCTGCAACCTGTGTGCCGGGAGGAATGTGCTCCATCACGAAGGGAAGAGCGCCACACGAGCAAAGCTCAGGTGTCGAGAAAAGGACACCGTGCACATCATGCAAATAAGGAAGCAGTGCGTTTAAATAATTCACATCAAACTCATCAGACCACCCACAATCAAGAAGAATCTTCACACCATCAATCTCGACAATATTTGCAAATGGGGTACTTGAGTGATATGCATCATTACTTGGTGAACCGTATATGTTATATAACTTAATCGAGTCCGCCGATGCCCTGAGCATGTCTACCTGAACAAAAAAAATAATCTGTAAAAAATGAGTAAAAGAGAAGCACAAAGTTGAATGGTATTCATGCCAAAAAATATAAATACATAAAGCACACACCTTCTCCATTATCACATGTGCAGGCAGGTAGAATTATATATATATATATATATATATATATGGTGAGAGAGCGAAAATAAAAATAAAAACAATATTATTACTAAGGTACAAACAAACAAACAAAAAAAAAAATAGGCAAGCACATAGAACAAAGAGCAGTTCAATCAGTATGCAACTATATTTCATCACCTGTTGAGAATGTATGAATATATAAGGTTGTCTTTCTGCCGTTCCTGACAATGCTCTCAAGTGCCCAATTTTCTGTAAAGAAGCCCACAGTATTCCTTCACAAGAAGTGAGGAATCCGAAGACGTTGTACGCGTTTCTGCCTTCTCTGTAACAATATTAAAGCAAAATTTTATGGCGCTTTCCGCAGCATTTTCAATCGCATCCTTTTTTTTTGCGTTTATTGAGTGTCCCATAGAATAATGGCATTCATCGTTAATACATACACTTAGACGGCACTGCCACAGTTGGTCCCTTAATACCGTATCCACCACAAGTGGGAGTCCGTAGAGAGCATTGAGTAAATCTTTTAAAAACTTCAATTGATCAGGGACACAAAGCCTTTTCTTCAAATCATCTAGTTCAAGTGGTTCACGAACTTCTTTAGCAATAATTTCTGTTAAATGAAGCAAGGAAGCCATCAAGTTATTGTTCGCCGAGGTACGCTCCAGTTCAACAGAAGAGGTGCCGTCCACAACGCACATGGACGCCTGGTAGAGCGTTTTTGGTGATGACTCCTGTGCATCAACTTTTACTACAATAGACGCCGAAGAAGATACCGCCTTATTCTCTAAAAGCTCTTTAAGCACATGCGCCGTACGATTTGCAAGAATCGAATCCGTACCTACCGTAGGAACTTGAAACGACCCGCTACGTAAAATCTCACCAGTTTTCTCTGCAAAAACAGAACTCTCTTGTTTAATGTGTCTGTTGAAGACGTGAGAACAACAAGACACCACAGCTTTAAGCAAAGAGCTTCCTCGACCACGTCCGAGATAAAAAGGCCCCGTGTTTTCAGTTGGACTGCGTCCGTAGAGTTTCACATTAACATGTTTTCCACCTTCAATAATATGCAACACCAAGGTCAAGCCATACTTCAACATAACACAATGAGCAACCGTCTCCAGAGGAGTGGCCACAGGCAACTCCGCCGGAAACATAGGTAACTCCATCAAACGTTTATGTGTATCATTACAGATGCTAAGAACCTCTGACTTTTCCATAGCCTCGGATGCAATAACGCCCCCTTCTTCAAACAGATTTTTAAAAACTTTAAAAAGAGCAGCGACGGTTGTATTATCATCAACTATTTTGCTCAGAGGGATACCATCCTTTTTTTCATCTACAGCTTCAAGAAATAGCTGTGCGGTGTACGATCCGTGCAGCAAATCACCTTCCGTGTTCTCCACCAATCTTCGAGTTTCCCCCGACTTCTCATTCAATAATTCCACATACGTTTGTGCACCTCGACGATAAATACTCAAGAGTGACTGCTTGTGAGGAATTATTATTGACTGCGTTGGAACTAGTTTCAGAGTCGGCAAAAACGGATCGGACTCTGCTGCAGCAGACAAGTCACTCACTGGCACAGGCGCAGAGGGAACGATTCCATCACAGGGAGCGGGATCCCCATTCGCGTCGATAAGACCATGATCCGTGGCATACTTCACAGCCTGGTCACAATCCTTTTTAAAAAGTTTAAAAAGAGTGCAAGCAACAGCTTTTTGCTCACTTGTCGACTTCTTTGGGTCCAATGCAAGACACACAAGTTCTCGGTTGCCCTCGCTATCAACTAAAAATGACTGTGTTGCCCAAAGCGGCCGTGTGGTGTTAATTCCCAAAGATTCGTTTTCAGCGTTTGGTATCAATTGCATGGCATCCAAAACAACTTGTTTACATTGAGTTTGAGTTGCCCAACGCAACTGAGACAACAGACCTTTCGAGATATGAGGGCAAATAGAATTATTTCTTGTTGCTTTTGTTGAAGTAAGTATATCCTTCACTTCGGTGTGATAAGCAATCTGATCATCAAATACACGAGGAAAACACCGCTGAAGTGCCACTACACAGGCGAGTTCTTCAGAAGCTTTCTTGTTCAATCCAACAGCTGTCGCAAGAGTAATAAAGTAAGGCGCCTCTACTTTCAGTATGTTGGTATCTTCTCCCCAAAATAACTCCGTATCTATAGTTGCTGTAAATGTACTTTCCTTACTTTGTACTGTATAAATACGGACTCGCTCTTCTTCCAAACCGTAGGAGTGACGTAACAAACGCCGTAAAATACTCTTCACGCAGACTCCTTTGGGTGGCAAAAGTAAAACCACTGGGTGATCTACTATGCGCTTACGTGCTTCTTCTGTCGCGATTTCGTTAGATGTTTCGGCAGCTTTTTCAACGCAAGCCAGAATAATAGACAGCAGATTGTCCTTTTTACCATCAATAACTCCAAGTTTCCGTTTGTCTGTCGTTTGCACTACAACTTGCACACTATTTTCTTCATGAGGGGTTGACAAGAGAATTTCAACCTCCGTCGTCGTTGCATTACGAACAATTTCCAAGTAGGAGTCCATCTCACTCGATCCGCGCTCGCGCACATCGGGGGAAGTCGGGAATGACACGCCAGCGGCTTTAAACGCCTCACGGAGTGCTCGACGGGCTGTGCCAAAGTAACTCGTCCCAATAGATTCCCCCCAAAATTTCTCCTTCAGCTCCACTTCGGTTTGTAAAAGTCTTTCTGGTTGAACAACTCTCTGTAGCGAAACAGTGACAGAGTGCGTCACTAACCCTTGAAGATCGGTTCCTCGTGAATGATCAACACAGAGTCGTAGTCCTGGAAAACTCTCAGCCAGTAGTTTCTGTGTCATTGCAATGTCTTCAGTGCGCTTGCGCATGTCTACGAGAGTCGCGCCCACAGGAGCCACAGTCAGAGCTTCCGCAACTGCGCCGACCAAGCCGCCTCGCAAAGATTGAGCATCAATTGTCACCAAAGGGGACCACACCTCGTTTGTGTTTGCTTTCATCTCCACAACCACTGCAGAGTCACTTGAAAGGCACACACGAAAACTCTTCATCCATTGCTCTTGGAGCAATTTAAGATCACTAGATATACTCGACATGAATTGCTCAATAGTTGAGTTATGCGTAGTTAATGAAGCATCGCTTGGAGCTACGGAATTTGGCGATTGTTGCGTAATTCGTGAAGAAGTTATCTTGTCAGCAACTATGCTTTGTGTAGTTGGTGCGTGTGAAGCGACCGCTCGAGTGAAGAAAAACTTCAAGGGCCCACAATATGTCCTCTTGTAAAGCCGCAACATGACTTTGTACGTATGAAAGCATACACGAGAACGGTGAACAAAGGTTAAAAATCAAATAAAGAAGACAATAGAATATGCAGACAATCCAAAGGTACAAACTGTTCTTTACGTAGTTTCCCATTTAATAATGACGACAAAAAAAAAAAAATAAACAATACGGATAATAAACGAGGCAGCCTTTATCTAATCACAAAACAATAGTAATAGTAATAGTAATAGTGAAAAACAAAACTACTAAAGCCTTTCAATCTGTTACATTGTATTCGCAAGAAATATCAGACAAGGCAATTATATTGTAACGAACCGAATCTGCATTACGCTGAATTTTAGACCGGATTGCTTCGGCTGAAGCCATTGCGAAACTTGCCTCATCTGAGCAGGTCCCGTGAAGAAGCGGAGAAGCTTTACGCCCGTCCAACTCCACACAACGATCATTAATGCGCACAAAGCAAATGAAATGAAGGTCAATTTCGGCAGAGGCATCCTGATTCTCCGTTACACCTTCTACGGAAGCTTTTTCGTGTACCTCGTTCAGAAGGGCGTTTTCCTCAACCTCCTTTGCTCGTTCACTTGGTGTCATGTCCTGTCTCGACTTGCGCAAAATATCCAAAGGACTGTCTTCTTTAATGTCTCCAATGTGTTCCAAATTATTCATTAATGCATGAAGAACAGCCATTGTACCACAAGCATTTGGAATAGTTTGCTTGGAGTAAAAAAATTTATTCTTTTTCATAAACTCCTCCACTTCAGCCTCTTGGAGCTTGGTTGCTCGCTTGTCATCTTCATCAGACAGTGCGGTTATAGGATGCAAAAAGAGTAAGGCACGAATCGGCCGCGGTACCATGTCATAAAGATCTGCATCCAAGCCAAAGACATCATAAAATGCCACTTTAGGATTCTTAAGACCCAATGCTATCAGATAAGGGTTCAACACATCAGGATTGCTCTCCAGGGGAAGCCAATTGCAAATCATGAAAACTCTTAGCGCTATTTATTTTAGTGCGTGTATCGCTCTCTGCTAATAATGTTTCTTTTTTTTTTTTAAACTACGTAAAGAAAAATATAAAATAGTACTTCCTTATATAGCGTGGGTACAAAGCAAAAAAGGACAAAAAAACAACAACACGTTTTTAGGAAAAAAAAAAAAAAAAACGTCAATAGGTATCTTAACACATTGTTAAGGGAGTCAATAAAGAGAATAATAATGTCGATACCAATCGCATACACGATAGAAAAGTAATGCTACCAATATATAAAGAGAGGAATCAATATTAATCATATATAACAAAAAAAACCGAGTAAACACACAGAGACTTATACATTAACCTATTCAAAGCAATTCTACATAGTTTTGGGGTTCTATAAATGATACCGTGACACCTCAACAAGAGCAATAAAATTTTATCCCTTCACGTTCTACACAAATGCACACATGATACACAGACATACATTTTCTCATGCAATATAAGATTTCAAGTCAGGGTCAATTTGTTTCTGCACCTTGTTGAGATCGACTATAGCATTGCACATAGGACAAACTTGATTATTTCGTAGTAGTTCCATAAATGAAGAGTAAAGTGCAGGAAATTGACAGTTTGGACACACTGTGTAGTTATCCTTCACCATGTGCTTACCCGTGACAATGCAAAACGGCAGCGTATTTTTGCAGGACCCGCAGTCCAACTCCGTCTCCGGGATTTGTGCGTCACAGTATGGACAGGGCGAGTTATTTTCTGGTGGATCTTCCATTTCCTCTTTTCCTCTTCGCCGCACTATACCCTCAATTTTTTTACGATTTTTATCATCTAGCTCAGTGCGATATTTTTGATTTTGAATAATTGCACAGGCATTTTCAAAAGCAGATTTCTTAAACCCACTCTTCAAACACTGAAGAGCGGTAGATGTATAGATTGTTGCGATATGTTTCGGAAACTTTTGGATATTTCTTACAACTCGCAAAAGCATCCGAGACGCATTTTCTTCGTCTCTCATTGGTTTTAAAAGATGCTTAACAATCATGTACGAATGAAGAATCATTAATGACCGACGTAAGTCACTTGGAATACGCATTTTTTTATCTCTCAACATACGGTATGCCTCGAGTAGTGTTTTATGAGCTGAACGATAACTACCTATTTCTTGTTCTTTGGTGGAAATCAGCACTGATGTCTTTCCAGCCTTCTCAAAACTTCCAAGAGCCATGTAAAGCTTAAATATATACGCCGGTTCCTTCGGATCGCCATCAGACTCACCCATCAGATAATCGATAAGTCTATTGGTTAGTGTGTCACTTCGTGATTTTCCTACAACCTGAATAGCCTTCTCAATATCTTCTGGCTCTCCAGCTTCCAAGTAATTTTTAAGCGCGAGAGCAAAATTACCTGCTATATGATAAAACAGTCCTGCTTGACCTGGCTTATTAATTTGTTCATAATATTGTCCAATCAACGCAAAGTCGGACTGATTAGATGGTGGTGCGACGCCTTCATTAAGTTGAACCTGATCAAGTAAGACACTCTCTAGCTTAGACATGAGGTCCTTCTCCTTTGCAAGTTCAAATGCCTCTTGAAAACTTTTGGACAAAACAAAAAACTCCACGGAACAACTAAATTCACCTTTTTTCTTACATATATTAGCCACAACAGATGCTGCTGCAGCCGATCTAGTTCGTCGCACAATCACGTATGCACCATGAAGATCATTGAGTTTCTCAACCTTTATTCGCACGACATTATCCCAATCTTCAGCCAAAGTATACGCTTCTTCAGCTTCCTTAAAGGCCCCTTCGCTTTCTTTACCCTTGGCAAACATACCTATAATGTTTCGAGATGTTATTTTCGAGATGATACGACTGGCCGCTTTAAGGTTTTTAGCATCTACAATATAAAGGGTAGCTGCACGTTCAAAGTCTGATGCCTTTTCATACAATTTTGCAGCTTCTTCATACTTACGAAGAGACTCTAGAATTTCAGCGCACTCAGTGAGAAGGGTATGATCATTAGACTCCAAGGCTAGTTTTATGCCTTCATTGAAGTCGTTAATACGAATAAGACACCGAGCCGCGCCGTGTAAACAAATATCATTGTGTCTTTTTACTTCCTGTTGTTCTGCTAAAAGCTCTGTACTGCTGTGTCCTTTAGGCATCGAACGCTCTCCTGCTCTGTACATTTCTAACGCCTTGGAATAATCACCCCGGTACTCCAACTGGAGGGCATATTCCTTTGATAGTATGGCCACTTTTTCTGGTGCCATTTGTTTTGCGAGGGCAAGTGCAGGGTCCCATTGCATCAAGTCATGGCGCATTTCAAGTGCACAAAGTGGTTGAGAAGAACGTAAAAAAAATGTCTGCGCATCTTTAAAAAATCCCATAATCATTGAAACATGACCAATAAGAAGGTTTTTCTCATTAATATGCCGGATACCCTCAAGACACATGACAAGAATTGGTTGTGATAGCTGACGATACAGACGAATGGCAAGTTCAACGTCCAGCATATGAAGTGCTTTCACAGCCAAATCTTCTGCCTCTTGCGGGTTTGAAATGTTTTGTGACGCCCAACGAAGATGATTCAATGAGAAGTTGTTGTAAAAAGCCTCAGAATCCGGGGAACGAGAGAGTGCGTTAAGATGAGACCTTAACGTTAACTTGTCCAGCGAACCGCTGCTTGTTTGAAGCGTCACAACACCTTTGAAAAGGCACACCGGTTTACTTCCAGCGGTAATAGGAGTTATAAGATTATCTGCACTACTTCCTTTCACCAAGACGGACTCACATGTTGGCCCGTAGCGACTGTGTGGCGAGTAAACATATGTTGCTATATAATTGGCATTATAAGACATTAAAACACCATAGTCTCCTTGATCCCATAAAACTTCTTTGTGATCTGCTTCATAGCCTTCCACTTGTGTCGCTACAAGTGTAACCGGATTAAAAATAAAAAGCGTATCATCCCTGTCAATAATCGCTATACGTGTACAGGTAGGGTTTGAGATTGCCTTGGTTATTCCGGTTGATGGTGAATGCTCAACAACACATTGATAATCATTCAGGTTGACTACATATATTTTTTCCGAAGTGGCATAAGTAAACAGAGATTCACTAACAGACACAGAAATGATGCTTGCATCCCCACTTTCAGGAAGAATTATTGATTCACCATCTTGTCGAAACGAGTGCAATTGAACCTTTCCATCATATAAAACGGCAGCATGTTTTGCTGTTACCCTAACAGCAGATACAGTAGATGGATACTCAACCGAATTAATTAAGGCCTTTTCCTTTCTTTCACCTTTCTGGAGATTTTCCGATTGAAGAGAATAATACATTACTGTATTGCCTGCACACGCTGCCAATACCCCTTGTCCAACAGCAAGCATTACCGCGTCTATATCAATGGGAAGCGAATACAACACGCGTCCATCTTGAATGCTCTTCACCGATACTGTACGTGCATCCGTAAGAAAAAAAACATAATGACCGAAGAAAGTACTTACAGCTGATACGTTCAAGGCATAGTTTAGAAGATGACCTCTTTCTGTCGAGCATGTCACATTAGATCCGTCATTACTCCAATTTACCGTTTTGATGGATCCATATTCCTCCTGAATTGATACAGCATTGGGTTTTATCTCCGTAATTTTGTTGTTTACTAAAGTAAAAAATTTCAAGAAATGTTCACTCACAGCAGCACAAATGCCCGAACCATGACTACATGAGAGACTCTGCACAGGGGCTTTAAAAGGCCGAGCTGCACCGAAAAGTTTCACTCCAGTCGCATGAACAGAAGCAAGGGCAATAGTACCCGAAGTAAAACCTATACACGTAACCCCATCGGGAAGACTTTGGCTTGTAGTAATGGTACCATGTTGTCCTTCAAATGTAACAGGTTGAGACTTGTTTAAATCCACACTGTAAAATTGTAATGCCCTCCCAAGGTTTATAAGCGCAAGTTTTTTTAAATTTTTATCTGTTCTACGTCCCACAACTTCCACAACTGAGAAGGAAATGGGTACATAACCGAGCTGGAGCTGTGTTTTGAGAGCTCCATCGCTTCCGGATACGGACAAAATTTTGTCTTCCCCAATCATAAGGAGTAAGTTGTCTGAAGTCCACCGCCCTTCAATAATCTTCTTCGTATGTGTGCCGACAATTGGTGCTTTGTGTTGCGTCTCACCATTTAAAATTACAAAGGACCCCTTATCACTGCCCACAGCCAGCAAAGACCCATGAGAAGACCAACTCAAAAATGTAAGGTTCTGCAAGCCTGAATCCACTTTTTGTGAGTTCCGGCCCTCAATTGAAAAAAGCGTAATATCACTTTTTTTATCCTGAATAATCGCGAGAATTCTACGGACTGGATCCCAGCCTAAGGCCAAAACGTCTGCAAGAGAAAATATGTGCACTGTCTTGCCTTCCCGACTCACAATTCGCAATTTTCCAGCAGTTCCGTACACAGCAAGCCGAGTGCTCGTGGGATCCCACGAGAACAATGGCTCCCCAGGACCCAATTCGATTTTTGATATATGAAATTTTTGTTTTACGACCATTTCAAATAAAACAGGTCTTTTTCTTGTTGTTGCTCCCCTCGACTCATACGTAAAAAAAAAAGAGGAGAGAAAAAAAATAATAATTACAGAATTCAAAGAGAAAAAAGGTTGTTGTTTTTTTGCTCCAGCAAACGGAAAACGCGGTGAGTCATTATGTACTATTCATCTCAACATTTAATGTGCTATACAATATATTCACTGTGGTAACTGCGTTCGAGAACCACGAGGATGGTTGCCTAATAAGTGTTACATTTACTCTCCTTCACCCCCTTCCTTTTTCGTTCTCTCACTCTTTTTTTTCTTCTTTTTTTAAAGTTTCACTTACTCATCTTTATTCTCAGTTACTTCTCGTTGCGCATCATATCCTTATTTATTTTACCTTCAGAAGAAATAGCATATTTTGTCTTTCCAGAGACTATACTTCTTTAACTGGCATATGTCTTGTTAGACGTGACTGTAAATATATATGTCGATCGTTACGCACATTATGCATTTTCGACATACGAATGGGAACGTGTGGTCGCAGAATATGAATTATGCTTCGTGTCCCACAAACCATTAACTTGCTCATACACAGCAATAAGAACAGCATTACCTGGAAATGCACGCGCCACTGTCACACAATAGCCGCGCATAAGTCCTCGAAAGCCTTCATACCTGTAAAGGCGAGTCATCCCTTTACAAAAAGATAAATTGGCATAGTCAGATTTATTCGTCTGAATCTTTGTTTTTAATGCGTCAATAGGGTAAATGGATGTCCAAAACACAACTCCCGCACAACCACCACCAATAAAATGAACAAGCGGTGAAGCCTCTTTAAACTTTTGACCCTCAGAAAGTAAATTGCGAATCACCCACTCAAACGTGACAAAGTAAAGACCACAACCCACTATCTCTCGCATAATCATAGATACATGCCCTCGATATAGGCCACTTAAACCTGATGATCGATATATAGAAAGGGCACAGTCCAGTGAATTTCTGTATATTCGTCGGTTTTCAGGAAGTGTGTTTTGAACCTGCAATTGGCACTTAATTAATTCCGCTGGTGTGAGGGCATGTGATACGATGATACCTCCTACTGCTGCAGCAATAAAAACAGATGCGTAAGGTTCTGTGTCAGACTCAAAGCGCTTCTGGTATAAGAGATCCTGAATAACACCAATAGCGGCACGGTATGACCAAAAGAGTGTCGCGTTCTCCATGGCGGCCCCAATAACTGGAGCTGGAAGACCCCTAAACAAACCCCTGACTCCCTCTTGTCGCACTATTTCTGTGATACATGCAAAACTACTGCGGTACCGACTAGAGTCTTCCTGGAGTCTCACTTTAATGGTATCTAACGGGTACTCCACCACAGTGGCTAGCGCTCCACCAATCGAACCAGCGAAGATCTCTTTGATATCTTCGCTTGACATCGCCGCCCTCTCCACCAGAACTAATCAGCAAATGACGGCTTGGATTTCAATTTCTAATTCGTTTTTATGTAATAATAATAATAACTCAGAAAAAAAAAAAAATGTGTTACAAATTGCGCATCTGCACGTCAAGGAAAAAAAATGGCATACATATATAAAAAAAGACACACACGCTGATGTAAGAAGTTATGTAAAAAAATCATTCGCCCAAGCGCGAGCGAGTTCTGTCAAATGATGTTGACAGCAATGAAATATAAATGTAAACCTTCCAACCGTTACGCGGCTGTGCCTGCACTTCGTGCATCGGTGTACATTTCATTCTGCGTCTGAGATCCATCACTGCAGAGCACGCGCTTAAGCACGAGGGGGGGTGCGGTTCGCATTCGGTGCTGAAGCCTTCGTGTGTCACGCTCAAATCCAGCAGTTAAAAGTGTCTCAGCAAGCTCAACTGGAGGCGCAAACACAAATGTAGGCGCCTCATCATCAGAAAAAGCTTCCTCATCCCCACTGGGGTCGTCTTCGTCATCTATCTCACTTTCACACAGAAGAAAACCGGGGTATTCATTGTTTAAATTGATGCGAGGATCAGCAGGTCGTGGTGGTGGGTTAAATGGCGAAAGCACAGTGTCAGAAAAGCGTCCGCACATATCAATTATGTCGCCCATATCGATCCAAGCGATCGGCAGGCGGTTAACATTACGACCAATAGTGCGAAAAAGATTCACAACACCGGCATCGCCTGCGTCAACGACAACGTCCGCCATTTCCTCCACTCCCTTGCGCGTCAGCCAGCGATTGCGTACTACACGCATAGCCTTGATAATAGGGGCAAATTTTGCCTGTGAGGAGAGACGAAAACGTCGACACTCGCCTGCCTTCTGAATGCAGTCGGCAAATACCTCAAGGTCCCAATCATCAAATGACTCTGGCTGATCGATAATAGATTTGGCGGTAAAAGCGAGTTCTGCTATGGGACTGCGAACATCACCATGCAAACCAAGTGCTACTTGTGTAGTGACGCAAAGTCGGCAGTTACGGTGTCGTGCAAGATTTCGGCCTTTAAGAACTTTTGAGCACATTGGGCAGTGCATGGACTCCCATGTCGGGTCTGTGCTATCGTCCCCGGTAAGTCGGACAATCCAGCGGTCGCGTTCATTTGTGATTCGAAAAGTTGGACGGTGAATGAGAATAAATTCGCGCACATCACCAAATTCTGCTACAGTTTCTCTGCTCGCCAGCGTTGAAAGGCGGTTTACAAGCACATCCAACTCCACAGCGCCACCACAGCTTCGAATTGCTTCTCGAATAAAACGCACACCCAACGGGAAAAAACCACGTTTAACCCCGTACTCGTCACGTGGGAGCTCCAGCGGCATTATCACATCCGAATAGTCTGGAACCTGAGTCTTTTGTCCAGTTATCCCCCGAACACGATGCAGTAATTCGTCTTCTTGCCGACGGTCCATTTCCTGTCGGTTACGCTCCATCACATCACGCAACCGCTTACGCCGCGTATCTTCATACTGGCGCACATGATCAACAGGAAGCGTCCGCATGTATCCGTGCGGGGCATCTACATCTGCGTGAATTTCTGGCACAACAATCTCTACCGGCCGCGCTGGTGCATAACTGCTCGCCATGCTCATTGCCATTTGACTATCAATGGTCTTCACTTGTAAAGCATGACGCGCTGTCGCGGGGCGTTCGCTTGCGACCGCTTTGGTTACAAAAGCACCTGCAGTGCGGAGGGCGCCGTTATGCAATGCGAGTGCGCCTGGTGTCCGCTGTGCGATAGAACCGGACTGGCTTCCATTCTTCTGCGCCTCGGGATCCAGTTCGAGTAGAATAAGAGAAATCAGTGGCGCACCAAAAACAATTGCCATGGAGGACTTCATGAGATCCTTAAACGCGTCCCACTGCGGTGTGGTGGCGGGTGGTGCAGCGGCCGCCGCGAGAGGCCTTAGTCGCGAGCGAAGGGCTTCGAGAAAAATATTGTGCTGCTTTGCCAGGCGGTCGACAAAAAACCAAAGCATCAGTCGCTGAGAGCCCTCTGCAGTGCGAAGCGCATTGTCTACCGTGTCCATAATGGCGTCCACACTTGCTAAGTGGGACTCACAGTTAACTGCCAGTTCTGCAATATCTTTCATGCTGCACGCTTCTGTCACTGAGGCAATGGCGTCTGTAATCTCACTGAGAGACATCTTCACTTGATCTAGGGTACAGCAAATATATATATATATATATATATAATAATAATAATTCAAAATTATAATTAATGGATTTTTTATACGTTCCAATCCCAAAGTTCAAAGACTAAGAGAAAAAAAAAAGAGAGAAAGCAAGAGACAATTCTGAGTCACAGAAGGTCCTCTCAAAAGAAAAGAAGAACAACAGCAACAAAATAATAACACACACACAAAAAAAAAAAAAAAAACACTTATGTTCTTTTCTTTTCCTTTTTTTTTTATGCTCAATTCTCTTCACTTTTTGTGCTTTTATTCGTTTTTTGAGTATAAAAGCGATTTGCAAGCGTGCTACTAAAATAAACAGCAAGAGTATATAGAGACCACAGTCTACTAAAACAACTATTTAAGAGGGAAGAGAAGAAACCGTATTGCACTTCCACAAACACGTCAATGTGTTTGTCAAGCAAAGAAAAACAATGGGGAATTAAAAAAAAAAAAAACTCTTTCCCGTAAAAAAAAAAAAGAGAAATAAGCACTGTTATTTGTTCCTGTCTGTACAAATAGACTTTTCAAAGTTAGCGGCAAAATTACGTTGCGCCATAGATGGATGAATTTGTGGGCGCCGACTTTGGATCAAAGCCTCAGCAGCTTCAAAACTCATTTCTTCATACATTATAAGATAGCACATAACAACCATCCAACTTCTACCCTTCCCAGCCTTACAATGAACGTACACGACGCGATTTTTCTCATGTACGCAAGCATGCATCCGGTTTAGTGCATGTGAAACTACATCAGGATGTATATTGGCGCTCGTATCGACCATAGGAAGGCGGATATACTCAATGTCTGAACTCACGGAATCATGCCACAAACCCTCATCAGCAAAAGTAATCATATTGAGACCAAAACCATATACCTCCGGGCCCTCAATACATGCTACAACAAGGCCGAGTTGTTTGTCACGCAACTTCAATTGATCACAAAGTTGAACTAAATGATTTCCACTGTCTCCAACCTTTGTAACGACAGGAAGAGCGCCTAAAATAAGGTGATCCGTAATAAAGTTCCAGTGGAGAAAATCAGGCATATAGCCAGCCTTGCGGCAGATGTAGCCATACATTAAAGTCTCGGTAAGGGATCCCCAAAAGTATGCTGCCTTCTTCGCCAACTCAAAAGTATTCTGCTCCTTTTCCAGTGAATCACCTGAAGAATCACCGTCCATGTCAACGGCATCGTCGTTCTGTTTATCGCGCATTCCCATTCGCAACCGCCACTCACCCTCTTCGAGAAAATCATGATACCGTTTCTTCAGCTCCGCAAGTTCATCACACTCTTCAGGAGAAAGATCCACGCCACGGGATACCTGCTCGCTCAGCTCATTCAGCCGACCCTCGTTCTCGCGGGTGAAGACGCAAAGGGTCGTGTCATCCATTTTGGATAAGTTCTTACTGCAGGATAGTTGCACTAATGAGGTGTGGGAGAGGAAGAGCGAGCAATCGTAATTGAAAGAGGGGTGCATCATTCACAATATGACAGCAACAGCAACAACAACAAAAAAAAAAGCACAGCTTCACACAGAATGAAATCACACACAACAGATGTGTGACAAAAGCCTTAAAAAAAAAAAATCCATATAATATATGAGGTTCAACTTGAACCCACGCCACGTACGACTCCGTCCCACCGCCAGCCCGGTTGAATCCCAAACTCATTTTCAAAGGACTCTGCTGTTACGCCCCCCGCTGCATTCCCGTCCTCTGCTGGCCTGTATTCTGCGAGAAGCTCGTCGTCTGCACCTCGTCCCAGTTCACTAAACCGCAGAGTTGTGGAGTAAACACCAATCAATCCACCTGGTAAAAGACCTTTCCAATGTTCTGGCACATCGGAGTCGAATCGGAGGGCTGCACGGCACAACTTCGACGCCAGGGCACTCGATTCCCTCTCTTCCGCAAGATCCACTGGTCGCAAGGACACCTGCGAATTTGTTTCGTCACCGTCGTGATGACTACTCGCA
Organism: Trypanosoma boissoni; assembly: GCA_030849725.1. Taxonomy (NCBI): domain Eukaryota; phylum Euglenozoa; class Kinetoplastea; order Trypanosomatida; family Trypanosomatidae; genus Trypanosoma; species Trypanosoma boissoni. The sequence goes on along the minus strand of JASANW010001415.1, from coordinate 115,918 downwards.
CTAACGCTCTCGTCTTCATTGATAACACCCATTTCCACGAGAGCGTCATTTCGACCGCTCATCGCGTGTGACATCAGCAAGTCTTCATTATCATCCTCGCTGTCGCTATCGTAACGACGGCGTTTCATGAGTTGCTATAAAGATACACAGGCAGCTCATGAAAAGGGAAGAAGAATAAAAAAAGGAGAAAGAGTTCAAGGCGAGTTCGATAAATGTGCAATCTTACTCAACAATTTAATCCATATTAGTAACACCAATAATAAAGTAAGACAAAGAAAAGGCAATTAAAACCATATCTTTACAAACACCATCACCACCAGAAAGACACAGAATATCCCCCATCTAAAAAAAAGAATTCCGTAGGGTGAAATAGAGAAAATTTGTCTTTTTAAAATTCAGAATATACACATATCGACTCGGACTGACCTACCCTTACCTGAATCCTAGACGATAAACTCAGAGACCAGAGGGGAGAAAAACGAATAGGGCCTTTTGAATTACTCAAGATGCAGCTGCATCAAAAAACACCGGTCTATCGCACGTGTAACCAGGAATATCACATAAAAGCAAAGTGAGGAATCTATCAATCAAGACTCATGAAGTGACAGCTTTGTGTGAGGCCTTCCTGCACTGAAGAACCCCCGCTCTTCGAAAAGGGGATCAGGAGGGCATTAGGAAGAAGGCAAAATAAAGAATTCTATTTATAAGCCTCCTATTGGGGAAACTGTAACTTTCCCTGGTTATAGATTCAAGATAGGTAAGAGCGAGAAAAATAGTTTAAGGAAGAAAAAAGGATGAGGCCCGAAAGAGAAGCCGAGTAGCCTTTTCTAAGTTGACATTCCATTTACAAGCTCCTACAAAAACAACAAAGAGCCCTAAAAATAATTAAAAAATATAAACTTTTTTTAAAAAAAAATAAGATACACACACACAAAAAAAAAAAAAATATATATATATATATATATAACTTGAATACGTGTGTATTCTCTAAAAAAAAAAAAAGCATACAAACAGATATATGCAGACGTGCGCATAGAGTGAAATGCTCTCAACTAGACTTCTCCAGCGCTTTTGGTGGAATAAGTGCGTATGTCGATTCCCCCTTCATGAATTCCTCAAAGCTTTCGGCGTCAGTGGCCATTGCCATCATTTGCAATCTCGTGGAAGGCTTCCCATCCGAGGGCGGGGCGTCAAGAGCCGGTGAGACCATCCCCGCCTGCGCGCAGCGACTGCTCCCGCCATGGCGCGGCGTTGCCGGCGGGGTACGGTGCCGCGCCGCCTCCACTTCCCGCTCGAGCTGCCGCAGCTGCCGCTCGTAGCCGTCGCGCAGCACCTGAACCATTTCCCGCGTGACATCGGACTCGCTGGGGGCTGCGGCGCGCCCCGCGGCTGCGAGGCGCCGCACCTCCGCCTCCGCGGACTCGCGCTGCGAGCGCTCCCGGAGCAGCTCCGCACGCCCCGCCTCCACGCGGTCCTCCGCGCGGGCGGCGGACCTCTTCGCCTCGGCGACCTCCGAGCGGAAGCGCTCAAGGGTTGCGGCAAAGCTGCGCTCCATCTCCCGCTCGCGCTCCGCTTGCACTGCGCACGCCGACTGGTACTTGAGGTCCCGCTCGCGGCTGGCGAGCTCCGCAGACGCGGCCGCAAGCGCAGCGTCGCGCTCGCTCAGCGCTGATTCTAAAGAAGCAATGCGCTCGCGGTAGGCTCGCTCGCGTAAAGCGTTCTCGTCGAGTTCACGCTGATGGTACTCCACCACACCAAGCCATTGTGATGTTCGTTGTGCATACAGAGAGCCGTCCTCCCGCACACCGGCAGACTCAACACGTTTTTGCGAAGTACTAATATTTTCAGGTGATGAAGTTAATGGTGTTGGCAATGGGCGTGCGCGCAGCTCCTGCAGTTGTGTTTGAAGAGCTGCTACCTCGGTTGTGTGACGGTTTACCAATTCCTGTCTCTTTTGTGCACCTTCAGCGATTAAAGATCGTAGGTGCTCTAGTTCATCCTTTAGCGATTGTTCACCGCGTCGCGATGCGCGCAATTCCCGACGGGCATCGTCAATTTGCGCAGCGTAAACCTGCATATCGCGGCGCAGTTGCTCCATCGCTGGCTCCATCACACGTTTGTATGTCTCTAACTCGTAGCGCGCGCTACAATTGTATGGGTGGCGATCTAGCGCACTGCAAGAGTCGAATAATGGCTGAACACGCCGAGACAATCCATTCCTAGGCCTCTCACTTGATTTATTACGTTCTGAGGTATCCAATTGTCGAGTTGATGGGGTTTTCACAAGTCCCGAAGGTCTACGCCTAGAGGTTGGAGTGACATTGTTCAAACGCCGGCTGGTATCTAAACAAGAGGCAGGAGAAATAACCTTTGCGACACTCCGATTATGTGGCGAAGAATTAATGGGGTATGGTGCCTCTTTCCGTGGTTGAATCTCCACACCCTCATCTATATTGTACGGCGAAAAAGGATGCCGTCTAGGCTCTAGAAATTGCTGTAGCACATTACACAGTGAAACGCCTACGCGTGAGCTGTAAATGCGAGACGCCGTGTATGCAATACAAAATGCCTCTTTAAAAGTCTCCCGTCTCCGGATTTCTGATGGGCTTGCAGGGGCAAAACAGGCGATCCAAAGACCCGGCTGGTTTCCAAGAAGAGCTGGCTTCAGAAGGTAAGTCAGCTTACTTCCTGAGAAGGTAGCAGATGGTGAGCGACTTTCTAAAAGAGATGCTGCTGTGGTGATACAGTGACGCGTGGAACGCATCCCCGTCGAATCCTCAAACACAGCCAAAGAGAAAAATTGCACAGTAGAGTTCGGAATCCCTGTATCTTCCTTGTAATAGAGTATGCAACTGAACACCTGGTGCCTCTCTGGTGAGTAGACGCGGCCCACAAACTCCAACAAGGTTTGAAGGTCTTTAGAAGACTGCAACTCTACGTACGATGTGTCCTCTACTGATGTAAAGTGCTCATCCGTATCCTCCATTATCGTTGGCTCTTTTTCCGCAGAAGCCCCAGGGGTGATGTCACGGAGACGATTGCTGTCATCCAGTTCAACAACTGCCACATAAACACGGTCGATAAGAGGTAAAAATTCAGGGTCAGTGCGGAAAAAAGACCAGCACTGTGCCAAAAGACCCTCATCTGGGTCCAGTAAACTATGTCGCCGTGTCTCTTCCGTGCCATCCACGACAATGGCAACCTGCGGCATCGATGAAGGCGGGAGCAGTGCGCGCAGCAGCGGAGCGACGGCTCTCGCGAAGAGGTCTTGCGCGGAGGAGGCGTAGCGATCAAAGCCGAACGTCTTGCGTGCGCGCATGTCTGTTACATCCGCTATGGTTGCCTCACCCGCGCTGGTGAGGAGGGAGTAGTGGGCGGCGAGGCCGTCGCCCGGCAATCTGCCGCGGCGCTGCACCTCTTCGGGTCGGAACTCCCTCACACCAACCAGCATCCTCGCCCCTCAAACACTTTTTAAAAAGAAACAAGCACAATGTAATAAAGAAAAGACACGTTTATCAATGAATAGTATATATATATATATATATATATATATATAGGTGTGTAAGCGCAACAGCAAAAAAAGAAAAGGAGTAAGGGGCATCAAGGAAGAAATTGAATACGGATACATCTCATTCAGTGTCGATCCGTGAAGCGAGAGCTCGCCAAGATGATAAGAAGAGGGCTATCCATACAAAAGCCATAGACTTCGGATGAGACCGACACTTCATTAATTCCGCAACAACAATCCACGAGATGCCACCATGCATAGTTGGACATTACCGCGCGGTACAAAAAGTGCACTGAGTGCGATGAGCCGCAGAACCTGCGCTGCTGCGTTGGGTGCCACGGCCAATCCATCCGCCCAACTTGTAAGCTCTGGGAGTAAACTCATAACTCGAGCAGAAACTGCTGTGAGCGCCAATGCAATAGTGCGGCACAGCACCTCTGCGAGAACAGCTTCACTGGTGTGGACTGGGGCGAAAAAACTCCATCGCGATCAACAGCTTCGAGATCACCGAGTGAAGAAGCAAAGCAAAGATCACAAAGCAGATTGCGCCGAGATCCCGCAGGTGCAATGGGTTGAACGACTCCAATAGAGCGCTGTGGAAAATACTACAGGCGCGAGGAACGGAATGGGATCAAATCAATCTACACACATATATATATATATATATATATTTGTATAAATGTATTATTTTGCTTACCCACGTGTTATTTGAAAAACGCCTTTACCGCGTGATACAAAGACGTGAAATTTATAAATACGATAATAAAAAATAATAATAAAAAGAAAAGAACGGAAAATGAGAATGAAAAAAAGAACATCAAACAAGAAATAAGGAAGAAAACAGCAGGTCTTGCCAATTTCCCACTCACTAAGAGAGACAGAAAAATACCAAAGAGACACATCATAAAACACAACAACCACCAAGTGCTTTACGCTAAGCGAGTTACACAATCCTGTCTATACACTCAACCAAGAACATGAAACCAAGAAAATACAAGTGTCAATACCTATCGGTGAGTTGACTGGGTGCACCAGTTATTTACATTTGAGTGTCAGAATTCAATACGTAACGAAATGCGTGCCATTCCTACAAAATGGCGCGTCATTGTAATTTCCTTTTTTTTTTTTTTCATGCTCTATCCAGTTTTCCACAACAACACATATATTTGGCCAACGCAAAAGTAAATAAAATGTTTTTTCTCGTGCACGACATCCGCACCAAAACTTCGACCAGTGATACATTGCCATGTCGGACTATGTCGTCTGTCAAACTCTTTCTTAATCTGTGAGGCGATGTCCTTCTCCATTTGATGTTCTTTGATTGCTTTGGAGGCCACAGTAATCGCATCGTTTTGCATCTCCTCACTGATGTCAGCGAACTTTACATTCGTTTTGCGTTCGCTCATTATAGCCCTGTTTGAAACTGAAGGACACCAGAAGCGCTTCCAAATACTCTATTAATAAATTAGGAAATTATATGTATTTATATATATATATATATATATAATGTACAACTAACACACACAAAAAAAAAAAAGAGAGAGTACAAAATAGTGTCACTACTAAAGGTAAAACATATAATACGAAAATAAACTCCAGTTCTTTTTGTTGTAAGTATTGCCTTTTTATCAGTTTATACTCTTGTTCTTTTTGTTGTTGTTGTTGTTGTTTAGAAAAGTACAAAGGTGGGATTCCTACTTCTTTACACTTTTTTTTTTTCCTTTTTACCTTCTTTTTCAAAAACACAGAAGCAAGGATATGTATAGCGACTAAAAACCGATCATACACTTTTTTTTTTTTTTTCGTTCTGGCCTCTTTGTTTCTTCTTTATATTAGCTAGGGGAGACCTCTGGAGGCCGCCTTGAGGTCTTGAGTTGCTCGACAAGTTGTTTGTTCATCTGCAGCAGACGCTCCAGCTTTCCATGCAGGTTTTCGTTCTGCACCTGCAGCTCATCGCGCGACTGCCGGAGCGCGTCCACCTCCTCTGCCAATCGCTGGACCGATTCCCCCGTCTGCCCCCCGCGGCTCTCGTCCCGGTCACTCTTCGCCTCCTCGTCGTCTTCCCTTTCCTCCACGCCCCCGCGCGCCTCCTCGACCGCGGGCGCGGCGGAGCGGTACAGCTCCGCGCGCTCCAACGCGTCGCGCAGGGCATCGGCAACGCGCGCGAGGCCGAAACCCGCAAACTGCGCCTCCTCGCCGCCTGCGCGCGAAGCCGCGACCGCCTCGCGCAGCGCTGCCACCTCCGCCGCGGCGCCCGCAACGCCATCGCACAGCGCGCGAACACACTCCTCTGCCGGAGTTGCCAATGGCTCCTCTTCTGCTGTCGCAATTGCCAATGGCTCCTCTTCTGCTGTCGCAATTGCCAATGGCTCCTCTTCTGTCGCAATTGCCAATGGCTCTTCTGCTGTCGCAATTGCCAATGGCTCCTCTTCTGTCGCAATTGCCAATGGCTCCTCTTCTGCTGTCGCAATTGCCAATGGCTCCTCTTCTTCTGTCGCAATTGCCAATGGCTCCTCTGCCGGCGAGTGCGTTCTTTCGGCCTCGCAGCGCTGGACGTGCGCGGCGAGCGCCGCCTCGCGCGCGAGTGCCTCCTTCAGCGCCGCCGCGAGCCGCGCGTTGTGCCGCTCGAGCCGCTCGACGCGCGGGGCAACGCCCTCCGCCGCCTGCGCGCCGCGCTGCGCCTCCGCCGCCTCGTCGAGTGCGGCCGCGCGGACGGCCTCGAGCGCGGCGACTTGCGCGCGCAGCGCGGCGATCTGCTCGACGGCCTCCTCCGCGTCCGCCCCGTCGCCGCCGTCGCGCCGCCGCGCGCGCTCGACCGCCGCGAGCCCATTCGCGTCGATCAGCCGCTCGCAGCGCCCGAGCGCCGCCACCGCCTCGTCGCGCTCCGCCGTCACGGCGTGCAGGCGCTCCACAAGCGCCGCCGCAACGGCCGCGTCCGCGACGGCCGCGTCGAGCAGCGCGGACCGCGACGCCTCGCCCGCCGCGACGGTGTCCGCCACGAACTGCAGCGCGTGCGCCAGCGCCGCTCGCCGCGCGGAGTCCGCCTCGCGGTCCGCGGCCGCGGCGGCGGCGCTTGTGGAGACACTCCCCGGCACCCCGGCGGGGCGCACGGGCGGCGCCGCGTCGCGCAGGGCGCCGGTGAGGGCGGAGACCTGCGCGCCGAACGCCGCCATGTCGTCCCCGCGCCGCGCGGCCGCCGCGGCAACGGCGCCGTCAAACGCCTCGCGCGCGGCGGAAAAGTGCGCCGCGCTCTCCCGCACCGCGCGCCGCGCGGCCTCCGCGGCGGCCCCAACCGCAGCGACTGGCGGGGCGGGCGACACGGCGAGCGCGGAGACGTCCGCCGTGCGCCGCTCCGCGCTCTCGCGCAGTGCCGCGCGCATCTCCTCCGCGGCCGCTCTGTCCGCTGCGGCGCATGCCACCGCCGCGTCGCGTGCCGCGGCGTCCCGTGCGGCCTCCGCGGAGAACTCCGCCACCGCCGCGTCATAGCGCGCGCGCATCGCCGCAATGGTGTCCGCAATGTCATCCATCGCGGCATCGTCGCGCGCGCGCCGTGCGGCGGCCTCGGCCTCTTCGCGGCGCCGTTGCTCCTCGCGCAGCTCGGCGCGAGTGGCCGCAAGTGTCGCCGCCGCCTGCGCTGCATCGTCCAGGGCGCGCGTGTGGTCGCCGCGGAGCCGCGTGAGTTCCGCGACGAGTGCGTCGCTGCCGCGCGGGGCGATGCGCTCGCGCACAATGTCCGCGAGGCGGTGCTCGACGAGCTCCCGGCGCCGGCGCTCCTCGCGGAGCCCCGCGTGCACAGCGAGCGCCTCGCGCCGCAGCGCCGCGGCCGTGGCCTCCACCGCCGCCGCGCGCTCCTGCGCCTCGCGCACGCGCTGCTCCTGCCGCTCCCACGCGTCGACGAGTTCCGAGAGCGTCACGTCGCGGTGCTCGAGGAGCCGCAGCGCAAAGTACTCCGGCGCGGCGCGGCGCAGTGCCTCCGGCGGCGCCGGCGGCGACGGCCGCGGCGGAACGAACGACGGCGGCACAATCGCCCGCGCGACGCCAGACACGTCCAAGTGCTGCTCGAGCAGCCGCACGTGTTCGCGCGCGCGCCGCAGCTCCGACCGCGCGGCGTCCGAGTCGCTGCTGCGCGCGGCGAGCAGTCGCACGAGGCGCATGAGCGCGAGCACCTCGTCGTGCTGCTGCCGCGAGCGGCGCTCCGCCACGTCCGCCGCCGCGCGCATGCGCGAGAGCGCCGCCTCCTGCTGCGCCACGCGCCACTCCGCGTCGAGCGCGCGCCGCGCCGAGCCCCGCACGTGCGCGACCGCGTCGCGCAGAAAGTCCCGCACGTGCGCGACGAGCGCCTCCGCGGCGCCCCGCTCGCCGGCGAGCTGCGCGCGCAGCACCGCGACGGCCGCGTCGCCCGCCTCGCCGAGCGCCGCGCACACTTCGGCCGCCGCCGCCGCCGCCGCCGCCGACTGCCCGCGCAGCGCCGCGACCTCCGCCCCCCGCGCCGCGGACTCCGCCGCCGCCGCCGCCCCGGAGAGCGCCGCCGCGGCCGCGCTGTGGTGCCCGCGCGCCGCGACGCGCCAGAGGCCCGCGGCCGCCCCCCGCGCCGCCGCGAGCGCCGCCTCCGCGCGCCGCGCCCGCGCCGCCGCCGCGCCGAGCACCGCGCCGTTCACGCGCCCCACGCCGGCCGCGAGGTGCTCCACGTCCCCCGCCATGCCGGCAACGCACGCGGACACGTCCGCCCCCGCCGCGTCGCCGTGCCCACGCTTCCTGCCCGCAATCATCACACTACACACTCGCGGTAAAAGAGGAAAACAAACTCAGAAAAAAAAGAATTGCGCACAAACGCAGAAATGAAAGCAAAAAAGAAAAGGCGATAACAAAAGTATCAATCCGCCTCTTCCTAAAAGTAATTAAAAACATATGAAGAGGGGAAGGGCAATTCCATTATTGTATTCCTTTAAATAAAAGCTAAATTACACCCTTTAAGAAGCCACACTCATGAGATGAACTCCCTGGAGACTCTATTTCTATTTTTTTTTACTACTGAAATAGTAAGTACGCAACTGTGCTGTTAGACTCCAACCCCCTCCGCGCATGGGATCGGGAGGGTTGGGGCAGTACAGGTTTTAACAAACGTACGGTGAACAAGGGTTTATAACATAATTCAAGAAACCATAAAAGCAGATAAAGAAAAAAAAAACTTCGCCATTATACAGGTAGTGCCATTGATATCTCAAGCTTTCTAAAAAAAAAAAAAAGGATTCGCTCTTCTTAAAAAATATAAATACACAAGAATATACGTACATAAATATATATATATATATATATATATTTATATTTATATTTATATTTACAATTGGATTCAAATTTGTTATTACAGTCTCTACAACAATAAATAAAGAATAACAAACTCCAATATTTGGTTGTCGCGTGGACGTTTCCCAGTGGTGCATTCCATCACGCCCCGGCGCAACTTGTCCGCTCTGCATTGGATACCGTCAGCGGAGATCCCGAGCGGCGCCAATTGACCGCCGAGGTCTCCTCCAAACCTCTCCTCCACTGCGCAAGAGACGTTTCCGCAAATGTCGCCAAAGTCCTTTGGATCGTTTGGCCGCCGCACTGTCGCAAACCACAGCGTGGATAAAAGCAGCAGAGCAGTCTTCCTTTATCCCCCCCCCCCCCTCGGCCTCTGTGCCGCTGCGCCCATAGCAGCCGCGAGCTCTCGCCAATATGAAGAAACTCTCTATGGATGTGGAAATGGATTTCATGTTTATGGGTGTGGACCTCAGAGGGAAACCTCACACGCAGGGCGCTGAAGCTTGTCCCCTAACTGGCGCACTTGAGCGTCGAGCGAGTGAATTCAACGTTCTTTCGAAATTCCCTATTACCGAGTGCGATCCAAAAAGACCAGCGAATACTTCGCTCCATGCGCAGAATCGATGTATTCCTCATTAATTTCGCCCACTATACCCTGTAAACAGCCACTCTCTTCAAGTTAGGGGGTCTCAATAGTCTTTGAGAAGTCACGGCGTCCATTTATCTGTGCGCAGTGTGAGCAGCCCATACCGGATGGCAACAGAAATTGCGTGAATTGTTCAAAACCCAACAGCGGAGGTCGTTGGACACAGATGAATGTGTTCGCGCACATAAATCGTCAAAACTCACATGTGGATTGCCTATAGTTTAGCTTTTCTCACCTGGAAAATAACAATCCACGGAACTAGAGACTGCAACATGAAAGAACGCTTTGGAAACGGCGGCCTTCGGATGCCTCTGATATGGAAACATCTGCTAGCAGCGGGTCTCACAACCAACAGTACCAAAGGAATTCATAACTAATGCTTGCAAATAATTTTTAAAAAAATTTTTGAAAAGCAATAAAAATGCAATGAAGCACAGATAATTAATTTAATGTAATAAAAAAAAAAAAAATTGAGCTTCATTGGGCTACCCACCTGCCTCACCCTAACGCAACACCAATGAAAATGTATATATTTTTTCGTTCTTTTTCAGAAAAAAAAAAAATGTCGTAAAATAGAGCTGTAAAATTAGAAACGCATAAAAAAACCGTGACAAAAGCACGTCCTCTCTTGCACTTCAAATATAAACAGAAGTAAAGCTTAGTTGATGCTACAGATACGCTTCCCCTCCCGCCCCGCATGATTTAGAGCGGAAGTCAATGAGCGAACACACACAGTCGCAGACACACATGCATACCAACACGCACCCACCCGCAAAAATATGTGAAAGTCCCTCAAACAACAGGGGCTACATTTTTTTTTTTTTTAATGATATGATTTAAGCAAAGAAACATAAACACACACACCCACACAAAAAAAAAAAAAAAAAACGTCTCCAGACAACCAACTGGGAAAATCCAGATGAGTAAATTTGTGCTTTACGCCTGTTTGTCGTTACATTTTTTGTTGTTGTCGCTTCTTATTAAACGGCTACAATTTTCTTGGGGGAACGAGAGCCCTATTCGACGAATATATAGCATCTGAATCATTGTTTACACTCCCATTGTTATAACTGCGCCGGCGCACTGACATTTTGTTGTTTACCATTTGTGCAACTCTTGGAGGATTTCGACCTCCCAGCGGGAGGGGTGGCGAGGAGATAAAGAAAGGCCGTTGAGATCCCCGATCTCCAGTTATTTGTTTACTTCCTACATCCTTCATCATACCGCCCCGGGAGACGCTTCTTGACGCTCCATTATGCGGCAAAGGTCCTAAACTTTCGGGTATCACTGACTTTGACGGAAAGCAGTCTGCAATTTTGCATATACTAATACCAATTTCAGGTTTTATTGGTGTTCCGTCACTCATTCTAATAATAGGAATACTTTGTATGCCGCTCAGATCGCCTTCTTGCAGAAAAACGTGATGCTTTAACCATTCGATTCGGCAACCTACGGAGTCCGCGTCCGCATCTAAAGGAGGCAAAAGCCGCGCGTAGCCAAAAATTGTGGAACAGTCCTGGAGTACAAAGATAATGTTTACCGCTCCTCGTTTAAGCGTTGAATAGAATGCCCTACGGTTCGTTGGATTTGGCCAAAAGACTCCTTCTTCAACACATTTCGTTATTTCATCCCTTTCAATAGACGCACAGAAAAAGTGCAGAGTTGAAGACAAGGCAGCGTTTGGTAAAGCCAAGGATCTTTTTGAACCTCCTCGGCCTCTATCCAGAACATTAGCCTTACGCACATGTGCGCCACTCGCCACTTGACGGACTTCAGAATCCGGAAAGATTGATCCGGCACCGCCAACCGGCTGCACGCCTTGCGACATGGGCAAAAAAGCGGGCCGCGTTGGAATTCTATCGCTTAAAAATGTGTGAATGAAATAACGTGGAAAAAATTCTAGTACCGGGGGGACAGTGAGAAGTTTTTCGGGGGTTTGTAATACCACCCATCCCCGGCCATTGCATAAACCCGACGGAGTTGCAAAGATGTCAGCCTCCGCTACCATATCAAAGGCCTCAAAGTAGCGCCCTAGCATTTCTGCAGTTGTGTTGATAGGAAGCCCCGCGACATAAATACAGGCATTGGCTCCGGTTATTGGATGGAGTTCATCTACCACCTCCGCATCCGGGACGTACGCGTGGTAATGGCCATGAGGAATAAGCTTGCGGGACGTAACGCCGAGCTCTGCGGGGTCCGTGGAAAGCGGAACTTCACGCGGCGGGAGATCGCTGGGATCGAACAAGAGAGTGCCTTCCGGAAATCGAGGGTAAAGCGCAAGGCGCAGGTCATCCAGTAGTGTCACCTTCTCACCGTTGACGTAAACAAAGGCTGACGTCGCCTTCTCATAAATGTCTCCCATCACCTTAGTCAAAGCTTCTCTAAACCTGTTGAGTAATTTGAGAGCAAGTCAGAGGAGCAACAACAACAACAACCAAAAAATTAGAGATAAAGCAGTAAGAGGAAAAAATGTTTTGTGCTATACATTAAAAAAAAAAAATCAAACAAAAAAAAAAAGGACGAGCAGCCTATCAAATTCATTAAAAAAAAAAAAGTATAATGATACAAAAACAACAACAACAACAAAAAATAATCATATAAGTCACATATGTTATATTATTTTTTCCTTCATAAATCTTTTTTTTTTTGTATTTTTTTCTTTTAATGTTTGTGTGTGTGAAGGAGGAGGGGTGCAAATACTCAAGAAAAAAAAAAAAAGCACCCCTTGCTCTCACTAGTCCTCTTCTTGTGCAGTAGCCCGATGCTCCAAAACGACCTGAATCATAGCATCCCGCTGAAGTTTTGTGACCTGAAAGAGGCGATAGAAAACCTTGCCGCTCTGCAAATTTGTAGAATCCGATTCCAAGCATTCACTCATGGGAGTCAAAACAGAAGCCTCTTCTGTACACCACTTCCAGAGGAACGGCAGTAGCGGAGCAAGTCGTCCATCTTCAAGAAAAAATGTTGCGTGTGTGGCTCCACCAACGCCAAGGCATGTCAACATATTGAAACTGTTCGCATACATAAAGGCAAATTCAACGATAAATCGACGCAGTGCAGCTTCTTGCACCCCTGTGGCATGAGCAATTTCAGAAAGCAGCACCGACTCCATTCCTGGTAAGTCTGATACGCATGGTAATTCCCGTGTCGACGGCACCAAACCAATTGCTCCACTCACAATAGTACGCCGCTCGTTACTGTCCTCAAGCGTTACCTGATTGGATAGGGAGTAAGGCCCTAGTGAAGCGGCACCCCAGCAACTGATACTTTGCACATGCATCACCTGACGATTAATTGTGCAACACGGAGACGAAAGCACTTCAACACATAAACGTTTTTCCGTTGCCAGTTCAACATGGCAGACGCATGGTGGCCGAACGGCGGGGAAGAACCGCTCGAGCACTTGATCAAACAGTGTAACATACACTAGTGAAGGTGACCAAACACTCAGAAAAAAAGCCTCACGCTTCCTCTCATCCATGTTGTCCACAATGGATTGTAATAGTTCTTCTGCGACAGCCACAAAGTTTTCGCCCGTTGGCAAAGTATCGCTCACATACACATCGCATTGGCAGGCCCAAAAGTGTAAAGCACTCCTGTCGGCAGTGGTGACATGGACAGAAGGGTCGAGCAGCTCATGTCTTCGGAGTGCCGCGGGTTGCGGGAGGTGTGCCATGCGGTCCGATGGAAATCTGAAGTTATGGAGACTGCGCAGAACCTCAGCACTGGCGAGTCGCTCCTCGGAGGTCTTGTCACGCAGCGCCACTTGCAGCTGCGAGTGTCCACTTGGCGCGTACTCGTTGGCATCAACGATGACGCGCCGGAGTGCGGTGACTTCGAGGCACTGCTCGCGAAACAGCGGGCAGTCGAGGACTACTGTCTCAAACTCGCCGCCCTCACCCGCCCCGTGCACCCCGTACAACTGCTGTGCCCGCTCAAGCGCTGGGCGGACAGACTGCAGCTCTTTGCCAATGTGCCGCTGCGGGTCAAGGCCGACAGTCGCAGTCTTCACAAGCACCGCACGCACGCGCAGCGCGGCGGCCATGTCGAGGATTTCGTCCGCCGATCGCTGCCACAGAAACGCAACGGAGCGAAGGCCAAGGCGACGGCACACGTGCTCCACGCGGTAGCGCTGGTAGTTCGAAAGAATCGCACCGCTCGTGACGGCCTCCACCTCTGGAAACTCCGTCTTTATCTCACGCAGCAGTCGGTAGAGGACCTCAATCTCATCCTCACTGTCAGGCTCGAGTGCGTAGTGCATGGACTGCACATGAGCCTGCCCGGCACGAATAAACGCACGACGCAGTGGAAGCTGAAGACAACTCGCGATGGACTCGATGACCTCGTGGCCCACAGTTTGAAAGGAATACGAATCAATTTCATCCACGTCGGGTTCACCCCTACTCCCTGTCGGCGCAATGTTGGCAATGACAAAGGGTTCGTAACCGTAACGCGCCGCGATCAGCACGGAAAGAATACTATCTTTTCCGCCAGAAATAAGAGCAATCGTCTTCATAAGAAATAAATAAATACACAGTTTCTTCCTTGTTAGAAATCAATAATTATAGTTATTATTATTATTTTTTTTTTTTACGATACCCATAAAGTGGTTGTCAAAGAAGATAAGAAAAAAAAAAAAAAAGCAAAACGAAAGTAAAGAAGTAAACTGAAAAAAAAAAAAAAAACCCCACTTATGCAACAAGATCAAAAACAAAAAAAAAAAAAATTAAAGAAAAAGACAATTCTGGAAACAAAGAAAAAAAAACAAGAGAATAACAACACCAGTTAAAAGCCGCATACAAGTAGCATGTCAAATTCACACAGACACACAGAAGGACACACAAAGCATCATTAAACAAATGGATTTAGCTAGTATGTGGCATGCAAATTCACCCTTGAACAGCTTTCAACTGTTTATTTGTGTAGCACTTCCTTGCGAGATAGGTCAACACAGATGCGGCAAAAAATGTGCGAAAGACGGAGCTGTCAACCTCTTGAAACAGTAGACATCCAAGCACAATGAGTCCGGCACGTTTCTCGTCAGGAGAAAAGCTTCCCCATAAAGAAGTCTGAGGATTATCTTGGGTATGAGCCTCTTCTTCGATACGCAGTTCCTCCTCGTTCACTGCGGTCATTTACCTAATGAAAGCGTTGCAACGCCTTGCAAATTTCAACAACAGTAAAACAAAAACAAAAATAATTAATAATTAATAATAAATGAAATGAAGAGAAGGAATAGGACAGATTCGGTGCAGAAGATTTCACAATGGCTCCGAATGGCTCATTTATACACACAAGGTAGGAAAGCAACAACAACAACAACAACAAGCAAAAAAAACATTTTTCTTCGCTATTCTATTGTTATATGCTAAGTCTCTGAAGCATCAACACAATTCTGTAATTCTCTCTTTTCTTTTCTTTTTAAACGTACAACCAGGGAGACAAAAAAACTGGCAGGCACATATGCTCAAACACAACCGTAAGTTTTTAATCACCCAGGATTTGTTCTTATCCTTTTTAGTTTTTCTATAACGTTCAAAAGTTGCTGCTTCTGCTTACGGAAAGCAGGATCCTTCAACTCGTTTGCAGCATAGTGCTCCATAACATGCACGTTCTGTAAGGCAAACTCAAAATTGGCTCCAATCTCATTTAACAAATCTAAATCACTTTTCGACAACTCCCATCCCTCGTTCGCAGCTTTTTGCGGAGCGACCGTCATTTCCCTCCTGTTCGTTTTCGTCTGGAAACTGTTACCGCCTGATTGTTTAGGCGCTGGCGGCGAGCGGCTTCTTCGCCTCTTTCGGGTATCCGGGGCGGATGAGCGATCCTCGTCATACTCCGGCACGATTGGAAGCAAAATATCTAGAATTTCCGCAGATCTTTCACGGTAGAATCGCTTCGCGTCGACAGGCGACGCAAACACACAATGTATCCCGCGCTTCTCAATGGCCACTTTCATGGGATAGTTACGGAATGGATGTTGGCGCAGAAGCAAATCCCTTTCCAGAACCTCGCTGCGTTCACCCAGCAGTTCTGTAGAAATGAAGCATTTCGTAAAGTCCGGGCCCCCCTCCTCGTTCATGTAATTGTCGTGCAACGAGGACGACGGGGTCTTTGGTTTTGCCTCGCCGACCCCTTCCGCATCTCCAAACGCCGGCGGCGGCGGTGGCGGTATGGCGTCGCGGACTGCCACTGCCTCGCTCGGCGCTGCCGCGTCCACCGCCTCTGTCCGCTCCGCCGCGCGGAGCTGAGCGGACGCCCCGGTCGCGCCCCCGGCGCCGATCTCGCGCGCCCAGTCGGCGGGGCCCAGCGCCCGCATGAGCAGCGCCCGCCCGGTCGGCTCGGCCGGCCGCTCCACGGCATCGGTATGTGTCGCCGTGGACGCCGTGACAGTGACGGCTGTCTGTGTGCCCGCGTCGCTCGTTCCAAGCCGCCGTCGACTGCGCATGACAACTTCCCACGCATCGCAAAACTGTTCGGCAACAAACTCCAGATGGCGCGCAAACTCCGTGCCGCCTCCCAATAAGCCCTTCTCATCCCTCGAAAAAAGCCAATCCTCTGACTCACCGTCCGCTTCCATGCAGAGTGAGGCGCCCCAAAGCTGCTGCAAGTCATCCATCTGAGACAGGGATAGCGGCTGAAAACCATTCGCAGAGGCGATGGCGTTGAAGTTTGAAAGACGCAATGGCTCCGCGTCGGTTGGCGGGAGAAGCGCAGCAAGCAGCAGCGCCGTAGTCCACTGAGAACCGTCGCCATCACTCACACATGCAAAGTGCGGAGGATACAGCTGAATTCCTTCACAGCAATCTCGAATCCAATGCGTTGTAACGGTAATTGGTACTGCATTGTTGAGGTCTCTTGTGTCCCTCGAAAGCACATTCGCATCCTCGTCATCCTCAACGTCATTCGTGTTCCTGTTGCCTTCCCAGTTCATCCCTTCGGCGATTACGCCAGCTCTACCGTCGGGAACGTGCTTGTTGTTTGTTCCCTCAAAATTGACATCATCAAAAAAGACATCTTCCTCAACACTCTCCTCATCCTCATCATCCTCGTGTCTGTCTGCGCCAAATTCCAAATGATTTTCTTCTCTTTGCATATCTGTACCCGACCCATTTACAATACCGGACGTGGCACTCGGGTCGCTGGTAATATCCTGCAATAGAGACTTGGACTTCAACAAGGTAAGTTCATCATCAATAACATAATGGGTCGCACTTGCCTGACTCAAAACAATGTATCCACCATGCTTAGCAATCAGCATTGCCATCGGCAATGGGTCCTCTAGCTCTGGGGACAGACAAAATCGGCAATGCGCAAAGAGCCCTGAACGACAGAGCGTTGTGCATAACGGTACTGCAGTCTGTGGAAATCGAACCCTAGCTTCGGCGATGTGAATAAAAGCGGAAAGAACCCTCAACAAAGCAAGTGAACTTTGTGGGCTGCTCTTGTCATGTACTGCTTCTATGATCTGTGCGTGCAGCATCGGATCCCATGAAGCTTTCGACTCAGTAATAACAATAGAACTACTGAGGTCGTCTAAGGAACATCCTACAGAAGTAAGACTGAGCGTGTCCTGGCCCGGTACAGAGTAAATCGTACGCGTTTCATCAAAACTGTCCCATCCAAACTGGCGCAGCAGAGCGGCTGTTCGCTCCGGGTCCCACGGCGCCACGACGACGAGGCGATCGCACGCAGCCTTAAGGGTCTTTAGAAAGAGACCAGCCGCCGGGTACGATGTCACCGGCAGAGTCTTTCCGTCGACCACAGCGACGTGGCGCTGGGGACTCCCGGGCCACACAGCGGCGCCGCTGAGCTTTACAACATCAAATGTGAACAGCACACTTGCGCTTACAAAGCAGTGCAACCCACGAGACATGTAAATCGTCTTTACTTTCAGCACGTCCTTTGTCTTATGTTTTTTTTTATATATAAACAAAGTTTCTCTCCTTTTTCCCTTTACTTTTTATTTACCCGTACCTCCTCTGTTTGCCTTACCTTTCTCTCTCCCTTTAAAAGAAATAAAAATGCACCACAACGAAAGGTGCGTATACACTGGAGACTATGAAATACGCAGAACAAAATTAAGAGAAGAAAACAAATAAAAAATAAAAATAAAAAGCATCTGTGCATCAATTATGTCATTTTTAATGTAGTCACATTGTGCTCTCAACAACAAAAAAAAAAAAAAGGAAGGATGGATGGATGGAAGGGGGAAACACACTTTTAAAACAATAATAATAATAATAAACATCATCACAAACCGCAACAAAGGCATTCAAGAAAGCGAAACATTTTATCTTCGAGAATGAAATATATAAAATGTCTATCCATCCAAAGAAAAAAACTAAAAAGACTGTAATCTCTATGTATCACTCCCTCCATTATAAATGCACACCACTCTATGCAAAACTTGCTCCAAGCAACTGCATTCCTCGTGAAATAACATTTAGCCTAAGACGCACTACACCACTACTTCGTGTATGTAGTTTAAACCTGTCAAAATTAGTATGGATCATCGTCGTGTCGCGCAACACTGGATTTCCCCCGAGTACTAAAAGTCGTAATGTGTGGTAAAGCCGAACAAAAAAATTTGGGTGCCAATAGCACGGCTTCCAGGTTGCCACGACTACTTCCTGCTCCTCCACGCTTGGCGGCGGCACAAACGCAACACCGTATCCCTCCAAATCTTTACTTCCGCTGCTGTCGATGGACCACACCTGAAGAGATATCTTCGGCCATCCTTCCATACTGCTTGTTGTGTAATGGGCATCGATTGGAAAACACCACGTGATGCCCTCAGCACCATTTGCCATGATGTGCGTACAGCCAGAGGTGCGCCCCTCCACGGCGCTCCAGTGGTCCCCTGTGACGAATTCAAAGATACAAAAATAACTGTTCCCACCAAAATCCTCTCCGGATACAATGTCGCCTATGATGTGCAGCTCCGTCGCGCCTACTGTGCCTCCTTTTGGAGACGAAACGTCTGTCATGTAGAAGCAAAAAAAAAAAAAAAGACTACTGAAAAAAAAAAAACTGTGCAAAAGACAAAATATATATATATATATATATATGTATATAAAAGAAACGCCACAAACAGATATATATATATATATATACCCACATTCAAGGAACAATAATAAAAATAAACATTGTCTAAAACAAAAAATAAAAATAAAATAAAGGTGAAACTCACTTCTTGAAGCATTTCAAAAACGCCACTTTCTTTTAACTTGCTTGTAATACAAGAAAAAAAAAGTAAAAAAAAAAACATCAAAAAAATAAGCAGAGGCACATAGCTGCCACATTACTCAAATCACGGTAGAGCCAAAAAAGAAGACCTAGGTACTATGCACAGTAAATGGAGAAATAGACTTAGTAGAAGAAAAAAAAAAAAAGTCCAATGCGGTGCAATTGTATTCCTTATTTTGGCTCTTTTAAGTGGGACGGCAGATAAGATGGCGATGGCGGAACGAAACTAGCCGTGTCACCTTCGCCACTGAGCAGCACTAAAGGAAACAGAGGCTCTGGATCCTCTACAACACGAAAGCGAAATGCCACGCCCAGGGGTTTTCCATTAAGAAAAAAACTCTGTTGCCGTTTTTTTAAGTCTAAATGAACAGTAATGTGTGAGCCTGATTGGTAAGGGCGACCGTACGGAACGCCCGCCTCGTCGTCCGCACTGGCAACGATCGTACCGTTTGAGCGATACAAATACGCGGGGCTAAGCGCGTGCGTATTATGATAGTACTTCGTCGCCACGCCCACAGCAAACTCACCCAATTTTGACGTTGTCGATGAAGGGTGGGCGTCGATGCGGACTTCAAATATAAACTCACCAGTTGATACCCCAACAGTGCCAAGAGCAAACATGGGAATTGTTACAGTTGGCGACCTGTGTCCAGTCTTCATCGCCTCTTTCGTAACAAGTTCCAAGGCGCGCGACGCATCCGCCAGGCACGTTGTTCCCTTCTGCGAGATCAAAACATTACCGCTGCGTGCGGTGTCCCAGCGGAGCACAGGTTTCGATATCATGGCGATTGCATCGGCGCCTCGATCCCATACATTGCCCATCTCCTGCGGTGGGAGCGGTGGCGTCATGATACGGCGGTGCGGCGCACGACTCTTCGGCGGCATCGCCCCCGCTGTTTCTGTGTTGCTCTGCGCATATGTCGGACTTGGCCCCCATCCCTGCGCCACTGCATGCGGATCCCCGCGTGCGCCCTGTTGCTCCCGCGTTGCAGCCGGAGGCGACCGGCCAATGAGCGCGGAGGGACTGCGCGCGGTTGAAAAGTCCAGCGGCGGGGTTGCGAGGGGCCGTCGCCAGTGAAAGACGGCGTTTGTCCGCCCCGCCCCGTCCGCCCCGTACAGCTCCCGAATGCGCGCGAGTCGCCGCCTGTATGTCTCCGCCGCAAACTCCGCACTTGCACCCGGCGCGTCGGCCGCGGGCGGCGGCTTTTCGCGCGCGGGGCTCTTCTCCGGCGCCTCGGCCGCGCGGGGCTGCGGCATGCCGGCGACAAGGCGCTGGTAGAGCTGCGCGGCCTGCCGGAGCCCCGCGAGGCCCGCGGCGCCTTTGGACTCGAGCGCCTCCGCGGCGAGGGCGCCGGGGGACCCCCGCGCCGGGCTCGGCGACTGCACAAACGAGCGCGGCGAAATCGGCGACACGTCGGCGGCGGCCTCCGCGCGGGGGTCCCCCGGCGGGGGGGTCCCGAGCGCCGCCAGCGCCCCGAGGACCGCCTCCCGCCGGCGCGCAAAGTCGCGCGTGGGCGCGTACGTCAGCTGCGCGTGCGCGTCGGCGGGAATGCGGATCTCTCGGCTGCGCGCGTCCAGCGCGCGCTCAATCCTGTCGCGCTCGCGCTGCGCCAGGCGCCGCTCGATTTCAAGCTGGTGCCGCTGCGCCACAAGCAGACGCACAGGCGGTCGCTCAGCCGCCGCGCCGCAGTCCGCCGGGTGATGGACGTGCGTGAAGCCGTTGTGTGCCTTCGCAGAGTCCTCGCTGACATTGGGCGGAGAAGTCGTCGCGGGCGCACTTTCGCGCAATAACTTCTCCAGCGGCGTCACCGCATCGTCCGTGAGGGACGCGTCAAAGCTTCTCAGACGTGTGTTGCTCAGAAAAAGATCAGCCTCCGCATCATCCTCCATCTGCTTTTCCTCTTCCACTTGTTCTTCTTCGCCCTGTTGGGCTTTGGTTCTAATAGGAGAACAGAGAAATAAATTCGTTGGCTCCTCTTCTTTCACTGCTTCAATCTCGTTCTTCGTCCCATTCTCCGAACTGTGCAAGTCCACGGGAGCCGCACAAACAGCAACGTTAGATGAAAAAGCGTACGGTCGGTGACCCAACATCGGCATGTATTCTGCCAATTTTTCCTTTTTACTCCTCTCCTCGTCCCCAGCGCCGCTTGCGTGACGTTCCCCACCGACAGACCACCCGTCGTTGCGAATACTAGACCACGGCGCGCTGGAGTCTCGCATCTCTGTCTGTGATCTATCCGACATCCGCCCCGTACGCTCCGCCATGTCACCGGGACGCGCAACACATTGTCCTTCGTCTGCATTTGCGTCCACCTTTGTGCCGCGTCCAATTTTATCCGCACCCGTTGCAGCGCCGACCGGGGCACACACAGTGCCGCCGTCGCTCCCGGGAGAGTCTTCACACTCGTACCGGCACTCACTGTGAGTTTCCCCTCGCTGCGGAAAAACAGGGCTGGTGTGCGGCGGACTCTTCGCTTGTGTGTCTCCTTCTTTGCAGTCACTGCGGAAGCCAACTGTAAAAAAAGAAGATTCCATGCGGCGATTGTGGATACTCTATCCCTCTATCAAACTTTACAAAATAATAATAATAACTCTAATAATAATAACAATGATAATAATAATAATCGGTGCGTCGTTTGCTATGTCACCTAAAGAGCGTAAGTAAGTAAAAAAAACAATAATTTTTTTATATTCTTTTTTTAATTTTTGGTTATAAACGCCTGCCTCAAAATCAAAAAATAGCATCTCCAATAACAAAATGAAATTAGACAAAAGCGGAACACAGCCGCACACAGAAACACAAATGCATATATATATATATATATATATATATATATATATTATATAACAAGAAAAACTTGCAGATAACACTCCTCAAGAATGAATTGACGGGTATATAAAATGCACAAAGAAAAGTGAAAAATGCTGAAAAAGCGAGAGAAATTACGGGGCCTATCCGTACAAATACTCCATTGGACAATTAAAGCTTTATAACAACAGAGGGGCGATGATCAAATAAAGAAGACAAAACCAGTAGATAAACTCTATCTGGAAACTTTTACTGACGTACATGCACCCACGTTCGTTGGGTTTTCATAATCTCCACTCGCCGTTAAGAGCGCGCCGATGGCGACGACAAACTCTTCCGAACCTCTTGGAGCGGGAAGAACCAAACGATACACATTTCGCTCGCGTGCCAGCGACGTATTATATGGCATGACTCTCCTGTGGCGACAGATTGGGCATTCATCCGAAGCCATTCGTATCATCTCCTGAATGCATTCCACGTGGAACCAGTGCGCACATGTGGTTTTGATTACAGGAGCGCTATTCAACAAAGGCTGAAGGCACACCACACAGAGATCCTCTGCCGTTCGTCCATCGCTCTCAGAGAGTTCGTAACTATTTTCACCCGTCCACGTTAACTGTGACTTCCATGTTGGTGGTGGTTCGTCGATGCCCTCCTCCACAACCCACGCAATCGGCCGCGCACCCCAAGGAGAAATACAAACAGTTATCATCACACGCGTTCCTTTCTTCTTGACCGAACAGACATTGACGCTAGCTGCCGAATCTATTTCAACGTGCAATGAGGGATGACGTATTGCATAGGCAATCCTCAGAGAGGCTTCGCGAAAAAAATAAAGCGCACAAGCGACACACATATCAAAACCCAAAATGCCACCACGCATTTCAAAGTGAGCGGAGCTTCTCACACAACTTTCCTTGTCATCGTACAGAACCGCCTCGTAACCAACAAAGAGACGGCTTGTGAAGCACGTGTCACAGGTGTAACCGTTAACTATACAAGATACATTAGGTATCCGAAGTGGATTTGCAAGACGTAGACGCACGACTCCACTCTTCAGTGCAAATGTCAGTCGCTGGGGGAGCAGCTTGACATATCGCTCCGCCTCCTCCAGCGGAATCGATGGTACTACAGCAATCTCTACTGGCGGTCGCCCAAGCTTTGGCTTCAGTGGGGCGGCTCGCTGTGCCTGACCAGCCAGCGCCGCCTCGCGTTGGTGCCGCTGCGCTGAGAGACAATGCAGATACTCAAAAAAAAGATTGCGCGGCGTGCAGGGGTACTCTAGAACAAGTCTGAAAATGCGTTCACAGTGTTTCAAAATATATTCCGTTCTCGGCGTACTGAATAAAAGCATTGCATCTGTAAACAAATCACGATAGCTTGTCCAGCAGTCGTCCGTACTCCCAGTAATCTCTAGCCGGTGCATAATACTCCGCGCTGACCAGCGCAGTACATCAATGTACAGATCCCTTCCAATGGACTGTGGACTCGCGCCCTGCATGAGGGAACGCGCCTTCTTCCACAGATGCGCCGCTCGACGATGTGACTCACTCCCGTCAAGGCGACGAAGAATTTCATCTATATAGGCCGCCGCGCCATCCATCCGTAAAGTTTGTAGGACAGCCTCCTACTGTATATGTCTAACAAACACAATCTTACATAGAAAGATAATAATAATAAAAAAAAAGGAAGGAAAGAAAGAAAGAAAGAAAGAAAAAAATACCACACGACCTAATTAGTTAAGACCGCACCTTTCAGTCTACTCGCGTCTTTTCTCATTTCACCTTACGAATTAGTCTTTAATAAATAGATAAATTACATCAATACTCAATGTCACTGGTACTCATGTGTGTGCGTCAACTTACTCCTATTTCTTTTCTCTTTTAAAAAACAATTTATACAAAAGGGTATCAATCCGCCTCTTCCTAAAAGTAATTAAAAACATATGAAGAGGGGAAGGGCAATTCCATTATTGTATTCCTTTAAATAAAAGCTAAATTACACCCTTTAAGAAGCCACACTCATGAGATGAACTCCCTGGAGACTCTATTTCTATTTTTTTTTACTACTGAAATAGTAAGTACGCAACTGTGCTGTTAGACTCCAACCCCCTCCGCGCATGGGATCGGGAGGGTTGGGGCAGTACAGGTTTTAACAAACGTACGGTGAACAAGGGTTTATAACATAATTCAAGAAACCATAAAAGCAGATAAAGAAAAAAAAAACTTCGCCATTATACAGGTAGTACCATTCGCAGCTTGATACCATAGGCTTTCAACAACATTTTCAAAAATGCTAAAATTGAATAGTAGAAGATAAGCATAAAAAAAAAAAAAAATAGAGTAGAAGTAAATCTTCAGCAAATTGTAAGATAATAATTCCTCTACAAAGTAGATCTATCTTGTTATTCTAAAAAAGTGACTTACTAAATATATATATATATATATATATATATTTCCATTCAAGACGAAAGTGGTATAGAAATAATAACGAAACGGAAAAATAATCATAACATTAACTCAGTACCTAAAAGGCTCACCAGCTAAAATCGTATAAATCACGAAGTTCCCCTCTTATTGAAGGCAAAAAAGAGAGAGAGAGAGAGAGAGAGAGTGCCTGAGGGGTGGAAACATGAAAAAAAAAAGACTCCAAGTTCCGCATTAGAAAAGCGTATAAGAGAGAAAGGACAACAACAACAACGGGAAGAAAAAAAGGAGTGAAAAAGAACGATACCCACGAGCTCACTCTACTTTTTAATCAACTAATGAATACCAACAGGTGAAGTGAAAAGGTGATTCTCATTGTCTGTAAACTCCACAAACACAAAAATAAGAGAGATCAAGGAAACCACCTTAGCACCGTATTTTTCACTTAAAAAGTTAATTACCCACAACTGAGCAAACTGCAACACTACTCAAAAGCTCCAGTCCTGCCCTTCCAGAAGTAGCGCCCTTTCGCCAAACTCATCAAGTGTGGATTTATACCCTGCGATGGGTCCATTCCCAGGAGTATCCTCACTGCGTGCGTACTTGAAAGTGCACGATATCCCTTCTTTAGTAAGAGTTTACGTGCAGCTTCACATTTGAAAGATAATGTTCTTGATTCAGTACATTTCTTATTACATAAAAAAAAAAAACCAATATAGCCATGATGCTACTCACATAGGTTCTGAAATAAGTGCATAAACGCGAATCAAAATCTTAAATGGAGAATTGGACCACGCAAGCCCTTGCTGAAGCAAAGGCTTTAGAAATGGTTGTGTCAAACTCCTTCTGCGATGAGGAGTTTCTCTTTGTTAGGTAAGTGCATAACTCTTCCATCCTCTCAGCCATGCAACTAGGAATAAGATGTTTTTTTTGTTTTTTTTTTTGGATTTTACTGGTAATTCCTTTTCAAATTTTCCTCCCCATTTACATCCAAAGTACAAAAGAGGTAGTTGGAATACCACGGAAACTTCCCTAGCCTTACTAAACCTCTGTTTAGTCCTGCATCCTCGTGAATCTAAGAGAACATCATTGTTTTCTGTAATCCATTTTACATTTTTTAAGTTTATCCAATAAAAAAACTTATTCGATAACTTGTTATAATATGTCCCAATTCTCCATAATTTTACTATCTAATCCCTTAGCATACTCTCTCGTGTTGTCACTGGCATTATAAACAATAAACAATTTCGGCGTACCTCCTCACAAATTCTCGCCATAGGACATATAGCAGAACTCGCGTTTGTTAATCAGTTTTGGAACCCTTATTTGCCCGGAACATTTGAACCTCCCCGGAGAAAAAAAATATAAAAGTGGGTACCATGATTAAACAATCTGGGTGGTGTGCCTTCTAATTGCTCTGTCAGAAAATGCCTAAATAGCAGACATATCCCCAACTTTCTCTAATCCGAAATCTATGTTTTCGGGCATATTAACATTTTGCGTGAAGGCATCAGGGATTACCTCTGTCTCCCCTTCACCAAATCAGCATTAGTTGTCATTTATCAAAACCAAAATCGAAGCGTTAGAATACTCAGAATTTTCCTTTCCCCAGAATGAATCTTATTTCAACTCCTCCTCAAAATATTGCCAATATTTACTCTGGATTTGTATTTTTTTAAAAAAATTGATCTTATTTTGAGCTCCCTTTTTTGCTCGAAGGACAAAAAGCTTGCTCCGCAAAGTCTAGCAAGCTTTATCCGCCTTTTCCTGTGAGGTTTTCTAATCTCCCGTTTTGCCGCTGAGCTTTTTGTGCACAAAGTATTCTGCGACCACCTTATTACTAAATCTTTCTGGGACAATACTGCAAGTACTTCCTGTTTTTGCTAGTAGCACCTGCCCCTCGTGAAAACAAATATTCGCCCATCGACGACACTGTACGGCGCCATGAGTGACAACTTGGGCTGCCACACAAATTACCTTTCATGAGCATTTTGCCATACCCCTCGTTCATATTGTCGTTGTGAATTGGACTTCGTCTCCTCTGATGACGAGCACGGCAAGTCCATTTGTTGACGCACACCACTGATGTTTCTCCAGGGACAGTATCTGCAGTAAATATTAAAATCCCCAGATTATCGCTGCGCTGAACACGGAAGCATAGAAATCTCCCTCACTATGCTTCCAAGTATAGGTTTACATGAAGGCACTGGTCAAGAAATAGTATTCCTAAAGCTCATAGTGTTTTAAGAAGGGCCGCTTGGCATCTCAAAACGAAATTGAAATTCAACATGTTCACCTTCACTGAAAGCGGGTTCCCAAAGGAGGTGTACATTTTAAATGACCTTCACAAGCTACCCTGTACTACATGTGAATATAGTGAAAGAAACCTATTGTCGCAATCAACAACAACAAAAAAAAAAAAAATCTGGATGTCAGAGAAGAAATGGTCTGAAAAAGAAGGAAAGAAAGAGAGATAAAACACAGAAATGAGAAGTCCATTAAAGAAAAAAATGGTAATTTGCTTTTCTTTTAGTGATTATTTCACCGAATCTTTACAGAAAAGAAAATAAGGGAGAGGGGGGAGTTAAAATTATAGACACACGCAACAAAAAAGATGATCCTCAGTAACAGAGAACAGCAAAATCCATTGTCATTATGTCGAGCTGCAGGCAGGATTCTTCTGAACTTCAACGGGTGACAAGACACTAGGCCCTTCGCGTCTAGTGAGACCACACAATTTCAGCTCGGTGAGCGCGCGCGCCGGGTGAGCAATGTGGAGGATCTCAATATTCTTATCGCTTGCGGCTGCAATGAAATGCTTGTTCGACGACAACATAACACCACCGAGGACATCGCATAGACCAAAAACCAATTGATTTCGCCGGGAATTCTCCCCTTTTGTGCAATGCCGCATGACATGCGTAAGGATCTCCTCCCCGTCATTCGCCTCGAGCCGTGCGTAGTCCGCACTGAGTACGTGGCAGCAGCGAAGAAGACTCCGCGCGCGGCGGAGCTCTTGCATCCCGGCCACAGTCTCTGCAATCCGGCGGAACGCCTCAAGCGTATGGTCGGCGATAAACCAATTTGGCCACAAATCGTCGTCCGTCGCTTGCGCGTCCGCGACCTCACGCACGAGATCGCTCTCGCGCGGCGCCCCCGCTGCGTCGCCGATGAGGGCGTCGATCCATGACACGTCGACTGGACGAGCTGTCGCGACGAATGTCTGGTCGCAGCACCCTTTGAACTCCGCCAGCTCTGCGCTGCGCTTCCACTGCATGCGCTCGCGCAGGGCCGGCTCTATGTGCGCGGCGATGCAACGATCTTCACGCTCGTGGCGCACCTGCTCCGCCAGGAAGGCGTACTTGTGTAACTCGCGCGCGGCCGCGTCGTGGTCCTCCACAAAGCACGTCTCGGAACAAATCGCGATGAGCGCTGTTGTGTCGAAGCACACAAAGCGCTGGAGGTACCGCGGGGGCGGCACCAGTGTCTCATTCTTCAGCGCCACGAGCGACTGCGCCCGGGCGCCCGTGGCCCCAATGGCCGCCGCGACGACCCGCGGCACGCGCCGGCAAAAGACCACAAGGACCTCCGGGACTTTGCGCTGCGGCAGCCGCGCAGCCGCCGCGCGGCGCACGAGGGGCACGAGCGCCTTCTCCCACCGCCCGCTCCCCGCGCGCAACTCCGCGCGGAGCCGCCGCGCACCCGCGGACCGCACGCGCAGCCACCGGAGGCCGCCGCACGACACAATGTCCACCTGCGCACCACCGCGTGGGCCCCCGGGCGCCCGCACGGCCGCGCACACCTCCACCACGTGCGGCTCGCGCTCGAGGACTTGGACGAAGACAGCCATGTGACGCAGCGCGCGGCTGCTCCTGTTAGCCGCCGCGTTCGCAATGCGCCGCTGCAACTTCTCCACGCCGCGCACGCTCGGGTTCGCAGACACAAACAGACGCACTTGCTCGTGCAGAGAATCCGCGCGGCGATCCTGCGCCTCAGCGACACGCTCTCTACCCAAGGCAGAGCTGGCACTGCCACTATCATCACCCTCATCACTGGCATAACTCTCGGCATCTTCAGCACTGGAGCTGTCAAAGGAGGAGCCGCTACTGTGCGTGCTAAGGTCAAAGAGGTCAGAGTGGTTGCCATTGTCGCTGGCGTCGTCCCTCTCCTCCGAGGAAGCCTCCCGCCACTCGTAAAGATCCATTGGGTAAGAAAAAACAAATATACAGACACACACACAGTCGACTATAATCTATAACTTTGTCTATATATACATATATAGCAACCTTAGGGGTGCAAATAAGCATGAGAAAACGTTATTGTGAAGTAGAGAAAAAGCATTGCTTTCAGTTAAATGGTATGACGTTGTGTTTTTTTTTTATTATTATTATTACTGCGTCGCATGCGTTTATCCCTTGGCGTTTGCTCGGGGCAGATTGCACAATATGTTTAAAAGGGACACTGTAGGGATTTGCAAAGGGCCACTATCGTTCGAAACGCCACCAATTCACGCGCTTTTCCGTTGGCCACTCGCGCAGATCCTCGTACTCCCGCCGCGACAGTTCGACCATGCTGTGATGCGTGTAGTCCTTGTCGTTGACGCAGCGGCCCCAGAGCCCAATGCGCGCTGAAGGCACCACGTCAAAGTTAATCGTCACGGTAGTAATGCCGCATTTTGTACAAAAACGATAGCGCCTCTCACGATCCCTGTCATTGCGCACGTGCTTCTGATTTTCAAGGCGGAATACATCTTTCAAACGCTTGTTTTGTACAGTGTTGGTGGGAGCCCGATTCAATGCCCCAAACTTTGTGAATGAAAACTGTGAGCCAGGTCCAAAAAGAGTGTTACGCGACATTGGCCTTCCCCTAAGTATATTCTCTCATAAATATCTCGCCTAAGGTGCACAACACATTTAAAGATACAATTTAAATCAAGAAAGACATAAAAAAAAAAAGAAATAAAACCAGTCATCAGATAGAATAAAATTATTAAGCAATACAGCAATGTAAAGTCCGAGTATATATATATATATATATATATTCCTTTTTGTTTGCAATAAACAAAAAAAAATCCAAATTCTACTTAAATGTTGGTGGAGTGCTTCTTTTTACATCGACCACCCGTCCCACAAGGCAATGCATTCGCTGCAGCGCGCAGGGTCCATCCTCAAATGACTCACGCAGCGAGACAGTGGCAAGCCGCACATTGCGTATGGGCGACTCATATGTTTTCCGCGCGAAAGAAGCCAAGCGCCCGACACTGTTTGGGCTGAGCACTCAAGCGCGAGTGGCAATGGTCTCAAATGCAATAGGCATCAAGAGTCGCCGTATTGAAGGGCATTGTGAGGAGAATGATAGAGACATCGCTAATGTTATTCAACGCCATCTGCATCACGTCACTCACTCCTGCATATCCTGTTTTATAGAACCATGATTAGCTGATGTATTGAACAGTTTCTTTTGCATATTTTTGTGTCTTTTAAATAACAATAATAATAATAATAATAATAAGCAATAGTTTCATATGAAGAAAAAAGAAAAATGCATAGAAAAGCCAAGATATTCAACTTTGTGGAAAAAAGAAAAATAGAATGTTACAACTTAACAGAAAAAAATGTCAAAGTAAAAGAATACGAAACTATGACACCTTTCTTCCCCTCTTTTAAAGAGGTTTTCTTTGTGAGATTCACTTAAACGAGACGCCGTATTGGCCATATCGATTTTTTTTTTTTTTGCTTTCCTTTCTTTCTCTTCTTGCTTAGAACATGTCCCTCTTCTTTGTGCGTTTAGAAATTTTCCTTTCCTTTGCGCGAGCAGCCTCTCGCGAGGCCTTCTTTGCCATCACCTGTTTTGTCTTGCGGTTAAGTTTCAGGTCCCGCTTCATTCGTTTCGAAACAATCTCTTCCAGATCCGGAGTCTCCTCAATCCATTCGTCCGCAAACGACTTAAGACGGCGCCGTTTATTTCGACCCGTTCCTGCAAAATACCCAAACTCAACAAACTCGCTCGTCTCGTCGCCACTCTTCTTGGGGGCCTGGTGCTTGAGATCAGGATTGATAAGGTTTCGAAATTTGAGCAGCTCCAGTTCCTGCCGGTCCTCGTCACTAAGATTTGCCTTTCGCATGCCGTACCACTGCGAAAGCGTTGACTTGCGCTCGCGACGCTCTTTACGGACTTCATCTTTTCGATCTTTAATGCCCTTAACGGAATTCATATCACTAAAAAATGCCGAAGAGGTGGTGACGGCCTTGGCCATCACATCTTTAACAGACGTTGAAGCCATTACGATCTCTAAAGCATTGTATATATTTATATATATATATATATATATATGTACATAGAGACATATAGGGAGAGATGAAAAATAAAATACAAATACAAATAGTTATTTTATACAATAGCAATAGCAAAATTAAATAATTTTTTAATAATAATAATAAAAAAAAAACTCCCTATTACCAGCAATCAAGACTCCCCACAGCAATTAATCCAGCATTGAGGGTGGGTTGGGGGAAGTAAAAGAAAAGGAAAAACATATGCAAAAATCGTTTTTTTTTACTACATATACAACAAAGAAAAATAATGCATTAACATGTTTATCACACCCTCTCCGTCTTATACACGCACAAATCAATCAAATCTGGTAAGAGTATGAGTAGACATGTTTTTTTTTTTTTTGTCTCGTATAGATGTAAAGATTCTAAAAGTATATCTTTATGTTGGTCATTCTTGTTTAATTTCCTGATTCATGTTTGATTTTCTTATTTTTTTTATGTTTTATCCTTCCCGCGCCTTCCTTTTCTTGCAAATGCATTTCATTTTTCCATCAATCCCCTCTATGGGGTCTGTGTTGTATATCTGCACGGGTGGTAGCGAGCAGAAACGGTCGCGCATGCGCAAATATATATTACACAGATAGAAAAAAAAAAGGAGCAAGAACTCTGCCGCTTCACAACTTTCAGTCCCTTTTGTGGACCTTACGCTCTACTCGAGTGTGTAGCTATGCGAATTCAGGCGCCGGAGTTGAGCCTACAAGTTCGGCAAACGAAGCCGGCAACGACATTAACACCAATGGTAAATTAAATGCGCTTGGGATACGCTAATTCAGTGTTCACACAAGAATAAAATTGAAATATGCATACATACATACATATATATATATATATATATATATGTATATACAGGCAATCAAATAAGATTGCACAGGCCCCCACTCCGAAGAGTGGCCACTTTGACGAGTGATTTATTTTCCCAATGAGGAGACTCGCAAAGTGAAAGTTAAAAAAAGAGAGCGGGGGACACTCCTTCACAGAGATATAGCGATACATGTCATGCCCCTGTGTGATTCATGTTGTTGCCGTACTCATAAACATGGCAATCTGCGCGTCGCATGCCCTCTGCCATGCCTCAAGCTTGCTGCGCAGCTGCGATATGTCCTCGCGCGCCACTTCCCGCGCGGCGAAGTCCTCGAGGCGCACGACGCCGCCGCGCTGGTCGATGCGGCCGCGGAGCAGTCCGTCCGCCATCATGTCGACGAGCAGTGCCTCCGCCGCCGGCGCCGCCGCCCCGGCCGCCTCCTCCACGTCCCGCAGCCGCAGCGCCCCCGCGGCCCCGCAGCGCGCGCAGAGCGAAAGAACCGCCAACTTCTGCGCTTTCAGCCGCGCGGGTCCGCCGGAGAGGACAGGCGCGGCGGAGCGCAGCGCCCGCGGAGAGCCGTACGAAAGCGTTTCCAGCGCGGCGACGAGCGGCGCGTGCGCGGCGGTTTCCCGCAGCCGCTGCACCGGCGGCAGGTCGAGCAGCGCGGCGTAAAAGAAAACGCCGGGGGCGGCAATCGCCTCCGACACCAGCGCTGCCGCCTCGGCCTCACTCGCGGACGAGGCAAGCAGGCGAACATAGTCCTCCAGCGTGCGCATAAGAAATGCTCAGCCACAAGAAACCCTCTGGTATACAATGTGTACAAGTAATAGAAGCACTAGGCAGATGTACAAGAATAAGTTAAAGACAAAGATGATGTGGCAAAGCATATGGGTGGCTTCGCGTCGAAGTGCAATAGGAAGAGCAAAAACAAAACAAATATATATATATATATATATATACCTCACTGCAAGAGCGTGTAGTGATCATTACAAGAATAGTCACAAGTCCTTCATACTGATTCCATCACTTTACACATATTCGGTAGCACTTTTATTTTAAGCGCAACAAAAAAAAAAAAAGCAAACAAGCTCTTAGGGCTGACCATTTCTTGTCCCATTTTTTGATTCGACTTGTTTACTCGGGGACTTCTCTGAAGGCGGATCGGACAACTTCTTCCAAAGATTTTGTGCGTCGTTGCTGACTTCAGTGAGCATTGCGCCAGCCCAAAAAACAAACTCGTTCGTTGCTCTGTGCTGCAGTCTAGCTGTCTTCTGTGCAGCGCTCTGCACAACCTGCGACTTTGCTCCTTCCGAAATAAGAACAGAATGAAGAGCTTTTCTGATGAAATCAAGCATTTCTTCACGAGAAAGTAGGTCGGATTCAAATAGAGGTGTGACTCGCTCCGTGCTATACCATACAACGAAAGCAAAAAAATATTTTTTATTGGTTTATTGATTGGCTTATCAAAGATAACAAAGACAGAAGAAATAAAATAGATATATACATATATATATATATATATAACTAAGGCCCTAAATAGACAAACAAAAATAAGTTATTTGAATAAGAAAAAAACATATATAAATAATCTGCTATGCTTTGCCCCAATGGCAATACAAAGCCTCAGACAAAATAAAAAAAGAAAAAAAAAAACAATCAAGCCGTTCCAAAAAAAAAAAAAAATCAGATAACTCTGCTAA
Organism: Trypanosoma boissoni; assembly: GCA_030849725.1. NCBI lineage: Eukaryota > Euglenozoa > Kinetoplastea > Trypanosomatida > Trypanosomatidae > Trypanosoma > Trypanosoma boissoni. Next base: position 83,139 of record JASANW010001415.1, on the reverse strand, counting down.
TTCAGTTCAGCGTTCTTACTCACTCTCTTGGTAAGATTGAACCTTCTTCTTATCCTCAATTTGATATATAGACGGCTTAGGGATGCTGTACCGTTCGGGGAGCATATCAATAAGCTGCGCAGCGAAATTTCCCTGAATGTCAATCCAATCTTGCATTGACTCCTCCGATGTTGTGACACCCGCACCGCACGAGAAGAGTTTTTTCCACTCCCGGGAGAGATCCTTCAAATTGTGACCGAACAGGTCCATTCCCTTGACGGAAGTTGTCATCTTGCGGCCCTTGCGCTGCGAGACCTCAATGGTGACAATGCGCTCAATGGCTTTCTTTGTTCCGTGCCCCTGCACAAGTCGTTCGAGGCGTTCTTTTTCAGTCAAGGCGCGCCGCTTGCGTCCCCTCTCCTCCCCCTCGGCAAGTTCCTTCGCGTGCATGAGAAGCCACGGGCGGCATTGCTCGTACATCCCGCTGTACTCACACATCTCCGCAGGGAATGTACAAATTGGGCAATACAGCACCTCGACGGGTGCATTCCCCGTCAAATTCAAGTCATTTTCAAACCCCTCTTGAAGTGAGGCCTCAACTCCATCATTCGCATTGGCATCACTAGCAATAGCGGGACTTGCATTATCCGCGACCTTTGCCGTCTCAGTTGGATTTTCCCCCTTCTTCTTATTCTTACCCCGATTAGGTAAAAGTTTATTTCCGTGGTATGTTTTCTTTGCCTTCACTGGTTCCTTCTCCTCCTCCACACTGCTGCTTGACGAACTCGGTGGCGCCTCTTTCGGCGTAACGGGATCAGATAAACTCCCTTCGGATTCTTCTCTCTGGAGCGCTACGGCTCTTTTACCATTCTTATTTCGTCCCATCACACAAAATTGTTAAAGTCTATTTAGAAGTTGATGCTTGGCAGCTTCCCTTGGGTGACTAATAGCGTACTAACCGCATTCAATGGGAGGGAAGGATGACAAAATAGAAAAAGTCAAAGTGAAATATATATATATATATATATATACTGGTATTTATTTATACAGGCATTAGAAAAACGAGAAGGCGTTTGAAAGTAGAAAATTCAAATGAAAACAATGACTCGCAGTAAAGGGCACAATTCATTCTCTTTTTCTCTCATTCCCTCCTCCCCCTCCCCTCCAAAAAAGGAATTAATCACAATAATGCGACTCTTCTAAGCTGTTAATGAGCGAATTGAGTATATTCCTATGCAAAAATAAGGAACACTGAATTTGAAAAACAACAACGCCGGATTTAATCTGGCGTCAAAGTAAAAAAAAAAAAATCAGAAAACTTGAGTACATATATACTTATACACACACACATAATTGTAAGAAGGGAAAAAAGAACGAGAAAAAGGCTTTGCAAAAATGCATAGGACAATATAGCGCATTACCAAAAAAAAAAACTGTGTAGCATACATGGATCATAGGAGGGTACAGCGTGCACACCTACAAACGCGGTCGCACAAAAAGATGGACGCAATGTACCACTCTTGCACCAATAGCCGTAAAAATAAAAGAAAGTAGAAGCAATTTTTCTTTTACTTTTGGATTTCTAGTCACAGATCAATATAAATATACATGTATGTATATATATATATATATATATACATATATAGAGAGAGATATAGATATATTGATCCCCTAAGTAGGATCATCTCTTTGAAATTATCATTTAGACACTGGAGAAACACCACTAACAGCTTTCTCTTCAGCTTTGCTTCCATCCAGTTCTGGTGAATTACTCCTATACGCCACCACAGCATCGACAGCCTCAGCAGACGGTCTTATTTTAATAAGCGGAGGGAGAAGCATCGTACTGGTCGAGGGCAGTGCTTTATCACCATCAGCACCACCACCACCTTCCTCATTACAAGTCTCATCCGCGTTACGAGGAACAACACGAATAACTGTCTTTTTGGGCTTTCGCTTATGTTGTCCCTGTGGCGTGAGTGCTAACGAGGCTCCCGTCTTCGTTAGCGCACCCCCCTCTGGCTCTAAACCCGCCAGTTCTTGCACGTGCTTTTCAATCTGAAGAATAATATTTCGGAACTCTTCCCCGGAACGCTGCGCGTCGGCAAGTACGACGTCCAGAATGTACCGACGACACTCACTAACAGTTTCCATCACATCGTCCCGCGACATGCCACCATGCTGCTGTATCACCCGCAACTCCATCCACAAATTCTTCAGCTCATCCACTAGCGAGTCTGGGCAAAGCGCGCCCGTCTCAGTGTTCATCAATCGCGTAAGCATTTCCTGACTGAAGGCCGGCGATGCAACCACTTCCGTAGTGAGTGCCGTAGATGGGTTTGGACGAAGAGGTGGCAATTTATGAGCCGCTTGCATCGGTTCGGCACCAGTCCACCGCTCATGGACCACATGTTCGGGTTCCCTCAATTGCACCATCATTGGCGCTGCGCCCGCAGATGTGGGAAGGGAATTTCTTACTGCGCTCTTTTTCAACGGGTCTTTGGCGGCAATGGCAGTCGGTACAAGAACCCCCCTGTCACGCTGACGCAATTCTTCCATTGTGTATTGCTCCAACTCACGGTTCTTCTCCGCAAGCAGCACGACTTCGTTGTGTAACGCATTATTAAGGACATTAATCTGCTTCTGCAATGTCTTCATGTCTTCAAGATTCGCAAACGCTCCTCTTGCCTCAGACCATAACTTACCGTTCGCTGCACCGATTGCCGCGTGCAATTCGTTGCGATAACCTGATAATGGTTTCAGTCTCTCCAACAGGTCTCCGTGTGCAGCACGCACAGAAGCCTCGAGAGCAGCACGCAGCTTTGATAACTCCGACTCTAAAAGATACGGATAACCCTTTAAATCCTCGCGCAGGCGCAACTGCTCCTCACGCGTTCTGCGCAGTGACGCGTGCACCTCAACGACATCCTCACGGAGTCGTTCTAGTATTGCAAGTCGACTTCCCAGTGAGTGCGCGACTGCGTCGACAGCCTTCTGAACTTCGTCATGCATCTCGTCGATGCGACGTTCTGCGTGCGCAATGCGGTTGGTGGCAGCGGACTCGGCTGCGCGGGCCTCCGATCGGATCCCTTGCAATGCCGCGCTCAGTTGGGCGTTGAGATCATTGACGTTTGTGCGCCAGGCCGCGTCGCTGACCTCCAACTGGTGGCGGTGTGCGACGATCTCTGCGATGCGCTGCTGGTCGGCGGTCTGCCACGCGGCCTCCACCGCCTGCACGCGCGTGGCGACGGCGCTCACGTCCGCCGCGATAGACCGGTGCAGCGCGTGGAGTGCCTCGCGCGTTGCCGCCTCCTGCGCGTCCGCGCGCTGCACCTGTGCGGCGGCGCCTTGCTGCGAGGCATGTGCCTCTGCGCGCAGCTGCTGCTCGAGCCCGGCGACGGCGGCGGCGCTCGTCTGCGCGGTGTTGAGCAGCTGCGCCTTGAGCGCCTCGGAGAGTCCGCTGAGGTCCGTCGCGAGCGACCGGTGCGCCTCCGCAATGGACGTGCGCAGCGCGGCGTCGACGCCGTCCATGTGCTTTCGCGCGCCCGCCAGGTCCGCGATAAAGCGCTGGTGCGCCGCCTGCACGTCGCCGCGCAGCTGCTGCTCGGCGGACTGCGTCTTCGCCACGTGCGCCTGGAGGGCCGCGTCGGTGTTGCGCGCGGCGGCGGCGGTGGCGGCCTCGAGCGCCTGCAGCCGCTGGTGGATGCCGCCCACGTCGCCGCCGATCCGTTGCTCCATCGCCCGCACGGCGCCGCTGAGGCGCTCCTCCGCGAGCTGCGCGGCCGCGCCCTGCCGCTGCAGCGCCTCCACGCGCCCGCGCTGCCCCTCGAGCGCCCGCTCGACCCGCGCGTTCGCCTCCTCGTGGGCGCCGCGGCGGCCCTCGCTCGCGGAGATGTGCTCCTCGACCCGCTTCAGCCGCTGCAGCACCGTCGTCATGGTCAGCTCGTCCTGCCGGAATATCTTCTCGAGGGAGGCCACGCGGTTGACCAGAGACATGTGAGCCTCCATCCTCAGGCGTGCAGCGCTTTTCACAAAGAATCTACGAAGACGGCGAGCAGAGCAATAAAAAAAAAGGTAAATACAAGGACGTATATCCGAATACTGAAAGGAAAAAAAAAACTGTATAAATAAATTAAAACCGTAAAGCGTCATTTATAAATAGGATACACAGAAAACATTACAAATTTGCACTCTCATACCGCTTAAAAAAAAAAAAAGATACAGAGAGGTTACCTATGTTTTTCATAGTATAACTTTTTTGCTTTTCATGTATTTTTTTTTTTTTGCCTTTTTGCATTCAAAGAGCACCGAGCAGATGATTATGACAGTTTATATATATATATATATATATATATATATATATATATATATTATTGTTTTTTTTGGTTTTGTTGTTTTCTATCAAGCGACTTTTTAAAGATCAATTGCTTTCGTTAGAGTCCGCATAGGCCACTTCAAAAAAAAAAAAATAGTCCTTCACAAGGATATAAATTGATCAAGCATTACTCTTCTTGCACCCTCCTTTTTTTTTTTTTGTCTCAATTGGTACTTAATTAATCGTTCCGTCAGACGGATTGTGTGTATTTAGTCGTGACACAGATTAAAAAAAAAAAAATCAAGGCCCACATCCGTGCGTCTCTGCGTATGTGTCTGTCTGTGTGTGTGTATGTGTGTGTGTGTGTGCGTATGTGCGTGTGTTTAAGTTTACTATAATCTTTCCACTTTATTCCGCAGTATTTTTTTTTCTTTTTCTTTTTTTTTACACCACCACCACCATCCTCCACATTACTCCGTTGCTCAGACGCAGACCCCTTTTTCTTCCTCCTCCTCCTCACGCTGCCGCTTTGTGCCGAGCGACCCCGGTGCCTCAATCCTCTCCACAGCACTCTTCGTTGAAGTGAATGGCGGACTGCTTGAGAGTGTCGGGGGGCCGAGTGCACGTGTAATGTAGTCGACATAATACGTCCGCTGTAGCATCTCATGCAAACGTTGGCTGTGGCGCTGCATGTACGCGAGCAGTGCCTCGAGAATAGCGCATGTCGCTGGCATGGCAGACAAAGCGGTAAAGTGAAACGCGGTAAGAACGCCCTGCATCACAATGCTCGCCACTCCACAGTGGCGCGCGTTGGTGACCCACTCACGTGTGAATTGCAGCAGCCGCACAAGCTGCTCTTCGTCGAGCGATGGAATAATAGACGTGCGCAGCGCCCCCTCGCACTCTTGTGGCGCCAGTGCGGACCATTTCGCCATCACCTGTCGCAGATGTCGCGGATGATTGAGGCGCAGTGCGAGCAAAAAGGCATCGGCGAACTCCCCGCGCCGCATCGCGTTGGCGAGTTCCTGCTCGCGCAGAATCACATCGTGGCGCTCGGCCCGAACCCGCGCGGCCTCCTCCGCCGTGAAGTCCTCCGTCGCGACAAGGACTCCGTCGGCGGAGCCGGAGAGCACAACGGTCGCGCCGCCGGACTCGACGACGCTGAGCGCCCACACTTTGTCCTCGTGCGCCTCGCCGGACCACACGACCTCGCCCGCCGCAACGGCCCACACGCGCAGAACGCCATCCGCGTTGCCCGTCACAATTTGTGTGCCCGCGTTGAAGAAGGCGGCCTGGAGCACAGGGACACGGTCCGCCTGCAGCGTCTTCACGCACGCCAGCGAGACGAGCGACCACAGCCGCACCGACCCGTCGTTGGACGACGACGCGAGAACGCGGTCTGCAGGCGAGAAGGCCAAAGCCGACACACCGCGACGGTGGCCTTTCAGTGTCGCGTCGCGATAGAGACGCTTGCCGTTGAGTGTCCAGAGATGCACGTGCTTGTCCTTCCCCGCAGTCGCGACGTATTGATCCTTTGGCGCCACAGCAATCGCGTGGATGGGCCCTTCGTGCGCCGCCGCAATGCCGGAGACGGCCGCACAAACGCCATCGCCACCAGCACTTCTGTCCGTTTGGCGCATTGCGTCCCACACGCGCAGCGACGCGTCGGCGCCGGCGGAGAAAAGAAGCGCCGCGCCGTTTTCCGCGCGCGTGGAGAACGCGATGGCGTTGATGTCCGCCTCGTGCCCGCCGCGGCCAATGGCAACGGTCGCCCATGAGGCAATCGACCAGAAACGCACGTCGCGGTCCTTTCCGGCGGTCGCGACGAGTCCGGCCGCGGGACTCACCGCGCAGCAGAGGACAATGTCAGAGTGCCCGCGCAGCGCCACTGTGGAGAGACAACCCCGCGCGCCATAGCACCGCACGTCGCGGCTGTTCGTCACCACAACGCGGTGCAGTCCACACTCCGGCGGAAGCGCGTGCGCGTCGAGGACTTGGTCCAGAAAGCCAACAAGCGCCGCGCCCGCGCGGTAACCCTTAGGCCCCTCCGGCTCGACACGAGTGACAGTGAACGCCGCATCGGCCACAAAGAGCGGCGGCGCAACGCCGTCGTCGAGGAGCCCGTGCAGCAGCGCCGCCTCGCGCGTGCCCTTTGGCCGCCCGGCGACGAGGACGCCGCGCACCGCGGCCTCACTGTCCCCCGCCTCGCCGCCGTCGTCCGTTGCGGCGCACTCGCCCGTCCCGCGGAGGCGCCGCGCGAGGCAGAGCGCCTCCGTCACGCTCACGTTGTAAGTCGAGACCGTCCCGTCCGCCGCGCCCGTGTGGAGGCGAAAAGGGGACTCAAATAGCGCAGCCGTCACGCGATCTTTCACCACAACCGCACGCGTCTCGTGGAGATTAGGTGCCCCGTCCACAATCGCACTGATCGCCACGCGGCGGTCACGCCCGACGGAAAATACATGCTCGCCGTCAGGAGCCATGCAAAGCGCCTCAACGGCCGCGACATGTGGACGGCCGTGGGAGCGCAACTGCTTTGCCGCAAAGTCAAAGATGGCGACATGTCCCTCAAAGCTTCCCAGGCAGAGAAAGGTCTCCGTGGGATCAACGTACACGGCGTGCACTAGACTCGCATTTGGCATTCGAAGGTTGTGCGTGAGGTGGTGGCTGAAGACGTCCCATACCTTCACGCCGCCATCTGTTGAGCCAGACACAAGGTAACGTCCATTCGGAGTAAAGTGTACGACGGAGATGGCCTGTTGTGCGGCGGTCCAGCTGCGTAAAGGTGTCAAGCTACAGACGATGCCATCACTATCGGTCGCGTTTTTTTCGTCACTATTTTCGTCCTTGGTTACATCGTCACCATCATTTTTATTTAAACCAGAAGATAAAGAGGAACCAATGCTCGTCTCCGTCTCAACATTGAGGCGGAGAACGCAAATCTGTAGAGATCTTGTACCCACAGCAATGTAACTGCCACGCGGAATGTCTGCCGAATTCATAGCAGAAGCAGTAGTAGTAGTAGTAGTAGTAGTGGCAGTACCTGTTTTCCTCCCTTTTGTTTTCTTGTCCTTTTCATTCTCCTTCGAGTCTTTTTGTTCATGTAATTCCTCCCTCGACAGCTGGTCCGGTCGCAGGATAGAGACAGCGTCCACACGCAGAATAACATCCTCCAAGGGCAGTGTATAAGAGGCGAGAAGATCGCCGCTACTTGCGCGCAAGACATTGACTGTGTCACCGCAAGCGACGACAAGGCACTCGTCCTCTGACGGTACCGGGAGCTGAAGCGACGCTATATTGCCGCCGCTATACAACGGCACCTGCGACCACTGAGTGCGGAAGCAATTTTTTCCTTCCATGGACTCGTACTTACTCCAGTAAGAAGAATAATTATTATTGTTATAAAATCATTAAAACGGAAAGAAGAAACAAGAAAAAAAAAAAATAATGCCACAAGAAAAATAAGACCGGGTACATAAAAAAAACCAGCCCTTTGCTCTACTCCTTCTTTCCACTGAACGCAAGGAGAAAGAAAAAGGTCGAGGGGAGTAATAAGCAAAGAAGATATATTTATATATTTGGAGAAAAAGCCGCAAGGTAGTCACACCAACAGAAAGTGAAGTATATATATATATATATATATATATAATATAAGAAGAATTAACGTTGAAGATGTCTTTTTTTTTTTTTTCCATCCCATATATATCCTTACTCGTTGAGCCAATCCACGTCGAGGGCCGGATCAGACTGACTCGCAAGTCCAGGGATAAGCTCATCTATGTGCGAGACGACAACCGTTCCAGCCCCACGACCTCGTAACACGCGTGTGAGTGCGTCTTGCACTGTCGCGTGCTCGCGAATTGGAGAGCGCGCTCGCTTGCGCGTAGAACGCGACTCTTCAAGACGCTCAATCTCTTCCTGCGTGCGCGCCTTACCACGATCCCATTCTTCCTTGTAAAGTGCTTCGCCAACCTTTTGGCGTCGCAGCCGTTCCTCGTTGTCAAGCACAAGGTATGGATCGATATCGGTACTGTCATCCAACTCTGCATCCTGCAACACAATAAACTCCCATGGCAAAGCAAGACGACGCTCAGCATCATACAATACAGACGAAATCGGCGCAAGCGCGTCCAAAGATGTCGATGAATTATTTTCTTCCGATGGCATCGGTTCGTTTACCGCAGGAGTGGGTGCCCTGCTCTCCTCCTGTGCCTCAATGTCAAAGTCAAAGTCTCGGCGCAGAGACATGACGTTCGGCTCCTCTGTTATGAGAGTTTGGTAAATATCCTTCATGCGCTGCTGCGTTTGGAGGGAGTCGTCAGTAGACAATTGCGTTGGCGGCCCCATTGGCGGCAGTCCCACAGCCTCCGACCCTGACCTCTCAAACTTGAGCAATATCTTCTCCTCCTCACGCTTCACACTCTGGCGAACCATCTCCGGCTCAATTGGCTTTGTATTTGGCAGTCCAAGCACCTGCAACTGCCGCTGCGGGCTCAGCTGCGTCAGATCGGCATTCTCTTCACACAACTCAATGCCCTCCAGTTCACAGTGCCGCTCAATGAACTGCCGCCATTTGGCGCATCGCTCCTCTGTTGCCGGGGCAGATACTTTCGCCTCGGCAACCAGCTCGTAGTACACTGCAGAGAGTTCACGTAGGTTACAGCCAAGGTCTACATTTGTCGACCGCATCGAAGACTCTGTGAATGACGGTGGAAGAGAAACATCGTTTGCTTTATAGTCGTCGATACTCATCAATCCTGCAGTGGGTGTCGCAGCAAACTCGTCAAGGCGTTTTGAAATCGTTCCTGCAGTGAGCCGTACAAATCCGCACACTTCTTCGGGTGATCGAGAAACATTGAACATGTAACATGCGACAAGCAGCGCTGCAACACAAATTCCCATTGGTCGTCTACCACATGCAATCCAGTCATCGCGCATCGCACGCAAGACCTTTAATGCGCAAACAACGATAGGCCCAGTAAGCGGCCCTAAATTCATCTGCTCCGCAAAGCGCACAACCATGCAGGAAGGATCGATAACAGGAATTTCTGTGTGTGTGGCATCACAAATTGTCCGCATGTAAGACAAAATTTCAAATTGACTCTCCCGAGAAATCTCGGCAAAATCATATATCATGTGCGATGTGCGTTCGCGGCGGCAGACTGCGTAGAGGCAGGCACACAAAATAGCTGGCCGCGCACCAGTCACCGCGTTCATTCCAACCGCAAGTTTGTACACAGCGACCGCCATTTCAACCATATCGTCGCTTATATCCAGTTGCCGCGCGATTGTTACCATTCCTCGCCGCGCAGCCTCCACAGAGGGTCGAGCGGAAAGAGACCGTGTGCCAATAGTCCCGCGGTTCGGGCGCAGGTTACCGAGTGAGCGAAGATTGCGTGAGCTAGGCTTTTCCCCACGAGCAAAAGAGGGGTCCAGTTCAAATTCTTGGTCTTGCACAATGTCACCGCATAGCGTGCATGTAACAGTGCCTCGCACACGATCGGTGTACTGAGCCGATGCGGGATGAGTGCAAGCGGACATACATAAACACGCGCTTTTTAAAAATATTATTCATTATACCAAAAAAAAATGTATATATATATAAATATAATAACAGTAATATATAAATGTACTGCCGCAGCGTATGTATTTATCGCATTAAAAAAAAAAAATTCTAATCAGCGTCTGTTCTGCAATAAAGCTTTAAACAGTGCCGATAATTAACATAGAGACAAAAACGTTTTTTTTTTTTTTTTTTTTTTTTTTTTTTTTTAAAAAAGAGAAAAGAACTCATATTTTCTTATGGACTCACCCCATAACGGACTTCAACACATTTTCTCTCTCGTCTTTTTTTGTTTTTGTTTTTGTTGTTGTTGTTGTTAATCTTTACTCATATATGCACGAATGCGCATAGAGTTGAAGAAATGCGTCAGCGAGACTTTCACCAGCGAAACGGATGCGCTTCTGCTGCTCCTGCAATGTTGTTATCTTATTGAAAAGCGCTTCCATTTTTATTCCTCTTCAATCAAGCAATTAATAGCTCCACCAGGGGTGGAACATCCCAACCGAGCAAAATAATAGCAATAACAGCAAACACACAGCTCCTCTGTCAGCGGGATGAAATACCGCCCGGGGCAATAAAAGCCTGAAAAACAAAGCGGTATCGCTTTTTCATCTCCGCCTCCACAAGGTGCTGGGCACGATAGCAAATGGCTTCGAGTTTTGCGTAAAACGTAAACATATACGCGGGCCTATCGAAGTATACTTCTGTGATGACCTCTGTTGTCCCCGAGTCCTTTTTCGTCCACCCAATGATGCGGTGGCGCATGCGGTGCGGCATCTCGTGTGGCAGCAGCTCAAAGAAGCACTGCCGCAGCAGCTCCGACACGCGCTCGGCGGGGGCCGCGTCGGTGACCTCGCCGCGGAGGCACTCCCAGGCGCCCGGGGCGGCGTAGCGGCAGAGAAAGTCCTTCAGCTCGACGAGGCCCACGCCGCCCTTCACGCTCGTCTCGTGCGCCGCCGCAACGGCGAGGCCGGTCGCCTCGAAGTCCGCCCGCATCGCGAAGTACAGCTCGCGGTGCCGCGGCGTCTGCACGCGGTCCATCATTGTCAGCACGAGCACGACCGGCATGTCGCGCAGCGCGGCGCGGCGCACGAGCTCGCGCGCAACCGCCCGCTGCTCCGGCTCCACAAAGCCAATGCCCGCCGGCAGCGTGAGCAGCGCCACGTCCGTCCTTGTCAGCGCATCCCACGCGCGCGCCGTTCCACCCGCGTGGCGCCGGCGGTTTGTGGCGTCCGGTGCAACAACGCCAGGCGTGTCGAGGAGAACGAGCTGCGTGCTGTGCACCGTCGCCACAGCCCGCGCGCAGTCCGACGTACTCCCGGCGCGACCGCTCACAGCCCCCACGTGTCCCAGCGCTAACGCATTCATCAGCGATGTCTTGCCGGAGTTCTGCGCGCCGATAATGGCAACGCGGAGAGTGCGGGCATCCGGCGGCTGGACAACGCGCTGCGGGGCGGCTGGCGCTTCCCCAAGACTCGCCCAGCGCGCCTCGTCACGCAATGGAAAGGCCTCCTCGACCGGCGTGTAGCGGCGCTGCTTGTAAATACGCTCAAAGCGCTGCGCAACGACATCGACCTTTGACTCTTCCTGCTCCGACAAGACAGACGCAATGCGCTGCTCCCACCTGCGCCGACTGTGCACAGAATGGTGACGCAATAACGTGCGAAGAAGCATCGATTGAATAAAAAACGGGGGAGAAAATGTTGTTGTTGTTTTTCCTCTCTCCTGGTAAGTTACACTATCGGAAAAAAAAAAAAAAAGTGAGGAGAAAGCGGTATGTGTGAATCATAATTACAAGAAGAAATACAAACATTAAATCAAACCCCATGAATGCATAAAATTATTTATACATATATAAACGGAATAAGTAAAATAAAAATAAAGAGAATATAAAAACCAGCATAAGAATAATGTAGACCTTTTTTTTTTTTAAAAAAAAAAAGAAAAATACAAACACACAAAAAGCGATAAACTGTTTATCTGAGTATAAGAAATGATATCGATGCTAGACCCATCACGATCATTCGCCTCCTCCTCAATACAACTCTCGTCATCGAACCGTGCATTCCTTTGTTTTCTAGTTTATAACTTCACGCTCCGTCTCAACGTCGCGAGCGAAAGGCCGGCACGTTATCCCATTTTGCAATCACCTCTGAGTTATTGACAAAATTAATATCAAAAGCTTTTGAGTACTTCTGCAATGTTGTCAGGCGGCATGATTTAGCCCCTTTGACGTCCGTCTTTGTTACACACGTAGCTTCGCCAAAAGTCCCTTGAACGGAGAGCCACGGCTCAACCCAGTAGACATCCATTTGTTCTTCACGCATAGCGTCATTCATTTGAAAGTCAATCGGCGCCGTTAGAGGGAGAGAGCGCAAAAACTTTCTAACCCCGGCCTGTGACAGTACAAACGCATGGGCACAACGTGAGGATTGTTTGCGGTACAGGTGCTTTGTGATGCACTTGGTATTCATTTTCCGCCTCCACGCGTACATACGCAGGCAGCCACCAATAAATATAGCGTCAAACCCGACTGGTGCAACGCGCATGACCTCTTGAAGTCGCATGACAAAACCAGCGTGAAGCAGTACATCATCTTCCAGTACCATAATAAACGAATAGTTGCGGCGGTACGCATCGTAGAGGGCGCTAAAGTGCTTCGCCACAACGCTACGCTGCGCTGATCCAAGCATATAGTGTCGCCGAGTGGCTTTTAACCCACTGAAGTTTAAGGGGTGATAAGTATGAAAGCAACGATCTGTCTCAGAGCTCAATACTTCGCGGTCGAACCCGGTGACCCACTCGCCCCACACACCGTGCTGACGCAGCATCAACTTCAGCTTTTCTCTGCGATAACGTAGCGGTGTGTAGTGCACAATGTACACGTGGTCTATCCCAGCCTCCCGCAAGTGTGCACTCTCTCGCTCCTGCTGTGATGTTTCGCGTTGTGCCCGTTCATAATTACTTCCAAAGAGCTTCTCAGCACATTCCGGTAGCTCAACCGATAAATGATCTTTACCATCGCTAGAGTGCAATGCTGGTGCGGAGAACGGCCGCATACCAAACTTATTCTCAAGAACTACTCTTGGTATTCCTTGTGCAGTGGATCTGATTTCCGATTCTCTCGGAAAAGAGTGAGTTCGTGCACAAAGATTTATCAGAGTGGCAGCAACTACGCAAATCCCCAGGAAAGGCAGTGTGCACATCACTGCTCGCTTGCCGCGGAGGGATACCCGCGGGAAGGACGACATGGAGGACAACTGCCGCGGACCAACGCCTTTAGCGGCGCTGCCACGCATTGTCTTCAGTCAAAAATTGAACAATCTTGTACGACAGAATTAAACAAAAAAAAAAATGCGATCATTTTCATAGTGTGTCATAGATAGAATAAATGGTCACATAACATTGCATCAAAGACCAATAAATAAATTTTTAAAAAAGTTTCTTTTTCCTTTTTTTTTTTTTTTTTCGCCCTGATCGCTTCGAGTGAGCCTCAAGGCGTAAGGCACCGGCGGAGCTCTTCCTGCAGCGTGCGACAGCACTGCGCGAACCGCCGCCCACTGCCGCAGCAGCACTCCGCCGCCGCGGCCGGGCACTCCATCACACAAAGCCGAAACGTCGGATCGCGAATGGCTCGGAGGGCCTGCGGCGTCCCCAGCGCCTTCAGCGCCGAGAAGATAGCCAGCTGCTTCTGCAGCTCCGCCACTCGCGGAGCACTGTCTCTGCCCTCTCTCACTGCAGCACCGGAAATAATTTTTGCATCAAGCGCATCCTCGTCGCCGCTGAACGAACCACGCGCACGCACGGGGCCAAGACTGGCAAAGATGGCGATCAAGAACGTCACAACAATATACATGCGAACGGAGTCGAGATGGATGCTCGCAACAGTCAGTGCTCCAACGCACCATACGAGCAGCCAGACTGCGCGCCGGACCCACACGCGGCGGTGCCGTGCCGCCAAATGTGACTTTTGCCGTGCGGTGAGGACTGCCGGAGCACTCATTTGCTTTAGCAAATGAAAATACAATAAAAAGTATTCAATAACGCAAACTATGCACAAGTGTAAATTGCATACGACCGATAAGGCAATCAGAAGTATGTAAAAAAAAAAAACACAAAGAAAAAAATTTGGACTTTCACAAAACAGTTAACTACAATCTATGGAGGCAACCGTTTAACTTTTTAAAGCTATTTATAAAGTGTAAATAATTATAATTAATAAGCAAAAAAAAAAAAGAGAGAAGTTACATCTAGATCATTCCACATCCAAAGAAAAAAAAAAAACAGCATCAGAGGAGAAAAAAAAACAAAAAACCTTTAGGCTTTGCACAGCAAACAGAAAGCGAAAATAATAGTTTTTCATTGAACTTGTGCCATACAAAAAAAAAAAATGCATTATCCACTTTTGTAGCGAGGAATGCAGGACATTATGCGAAATCAACAATAATAATAATAAGTCACTGCACTTTTTAAAAAAAAAAACAGCTAGAAAGAATAATGACATTTAGAAATAAATGAGAACTACTACTGATAAATTCAAATAGCAGCACAAAGAGAGTGGGGTAGGACCAAACGAAACAACAACAATATATATATATATATATATATAAACAAACAATTACATCAAATAGTCGCCTCAACAACTCTCCATCTTCAGCTTCACCTTCACATCCGAGTCGCATTCAATATTTTTTTCCGCCAGTAGTCCATGCGCAGCATAGAACTCGCCGCCTCTTGGAATTCTTCACGCTGCGCCAGCGATGTCGCGCGGGGGGAAGCCAGGAGCTCTGGCGTCACCTCCGCAAAGCTGTCCACGAGAAGCACCGGGAGCCCCGACAGGAGCCGCCGGTCCATTGCGGAGCGCTGCACGATCGGCACGCATCCCATGTAGAGCGCCTCCCAGAGGCGGTGCGTGTCCATTCCGTTCCCGCGCGGGGCGGCGACAAAGCGGTGCGCGCGCAGCTGCCGCAGGTACAGCCGCACGGCATCCTCCCGCACGAGCCGCGCCCGCCGGTGCTTGTTGGGCAAGTCTGCAAATGTGACGTCATTTTTTAAGCCGGCGAAAGCGGACATCAACTGGCGCCGAACTTTGATACGGTATTTGTAATAACTTGATAAACCAAACGCAACAAACAGCAATCGCCTCGCTTTCCAGACTTCTGAAGTTGTGCTAAGTGCGTTTTGAAACTCTTCCGCGTAGACAACAGCGTGTTGACCATACGCGCGATTGCGGTTCTCAATGCCAATAGGAATGGGCCAAAGTTTCGGATGCTCAATGGCAGTGTTCGTCGAGTACCACCCAACAATTCGCGGATTGTCAAGAATAAAGCGCACCTGGTGGCTGTAGTCGTGATCATTGTTTTTATTGCGCATATTATGCCGCTTAAACGGAGCCGATAAGTCACTGTTGTGAGAAATCAATAGCAGACGCCCTGTTAGATCCTTACGACCAGCAAGAGGCTCAAGAGAATAAGCAATAAACTTATCGATCAAGTCCGTCTTCACAAAGACGGACACAACTTCATTGTGGAAGCTTAACGTCTTTTCCAAAAGCTGAGAAAAGCTGCTAAGTTCTGAAAGCGGATATCTTTCATCCAACACAAGTTTGCACGTAGAACGGAAGCCATCACCAGTTATCAGAGGATCAGAGCTGAGGCGTGAGTCGGATAAAACGGGTGACGCAACGCCCAAAGATGAGTCATGGATCCAGAGAGATAGAATAACGCTGGAAAAAAACAAAAAAAGGCAAAGCCATAGACACCGGACAGAGCGTCTCTGCGCCGAATGCTTCACCATGGAGAACGGTTATTTCGGGCAACTTTTTGTTGTTGTTGTTGTTCAACAA
Source organism: Trypanosoma boissoni (assembly GCA_030849725.1). Taxonomy (NCBI): domain Eukaryota; phylum Euglenozoa; class Kinetoplastea; order Trypanosomatida; family Trypanosomatidae; genus Trypanosoma; species Trypanosoma boissoni. The sequence continues at coordinate 67,440 of JASANW010001415.1, read as the reverse complement.
ATATGATGTACGTATAAGTATCAGCAAAGATGCCTTCCCCCCCCCCCAAAAAAAAAAATCAAAAAAAGAGAAAAGAGAAAGTTTTTTTTCCTGTTTTTTCTTTTTTTTTTTTTGACATCACAGTCGTTTACATGAGCCAATGGCTTTTCAATAACTCGCACTTGAGTGCGTAAAAATAAAATAAAATATTTTTTTTTTTGAACAAAAAAAAAAAAAAAAAGAGATGCATAACAAAATGACTACACGAAAGCGCACAACATTACGCTACACCCAGATCATCATAGCGTCTTCGCGCCAGTGCGTTTCTCGCCATCCCTCGTTTAATGGCCACAAATATAAGTACGGCTTCAACACCCACAATCAGTAAATATATGCCAAAGTAAAACATACGAGAGCTTGTAGGCGGTAGCGGTACCCGCGGCATCTCATCAATACATATGTATACCGTATGGTTTGTCTTCTCCGCGCAGACGCAACGGTCTTCAAAACACCAACCACTACTGCACTTATCACAAGAAACCATTGAAATGGCGAGAGGCGAAAGGGCAATGTCGCTCGGCTCAGCCGTCACTGCCGACCCATCCACAACCGCAACAACGGAAAATACGCGCGTATCCATCCCGCCCGTTAGAATAGCCTCACTGTCTGCAATAGCAAAGGTACCACGGGCTGTGGCGAGCGCAGTAAAGAGCAGTGGTGCGCCATTGTGGCCGTCCGCGATGCATGTGGCGCCGTCACCCGCTCTGCGTCCCCCGCTTGCATTGAACACCACTGCGGAGCTCTCATTGCCCGCTTCCCCACCCGCTCCGTACAGTCGAAGCTCAATGCGCGCGTCGGCGGCAAAAGACCCGTTGACCGCGAGGAGGACCACTGCCGCCGTCCTCTGGCGCGCAGAGACAGACCATTGGTACGCGACACGCGGCGGTGGGGCTTGCGATGGGGCAAAGAACACACACGACGCGGCGGCCGCGTGTTGCGCGCCTGCAGAGAACGTCACCACTGACGACGGCCTCGCTTTGCTCAGCGCACGCACAGGAACCTTTGCGCCGGAGTGCGCCACGCCCCACGCGCCCGCGTCGGCCGCGGCGAACACGCGCGGATACACTGCGCGGGGCGCGAGGTCCGCGGCGATGGCGATCGGCCTCGCGAGCGGCGCGGGGCCGCCGCAGGGCGACGGGCGCAGTGCCGGCGCGGGCCGCGGGGCCACCGCGAGCGGCCTTCGCAGCGCCGGTGGGATTTCGTGCGGCGCGCCGGGGCCGGCCGCGCAGAGGAGATAGTCCCCGGGCGTGCCCACGACAAAGGTCAGCCGCGCGGCGGTGGCGTCGCCCGCTCGGCGCGTGGGGGGAATGCCGATATCGTCGCAGCCGTGCTCGCGCCGCGCGAGGTGGAAGGACAGGTGGCCAAGGCCCCAGCCGTCAACGCGCAGCGTGACCGGAACGCCAGTGGTCACCAAAGCCACTGCAGTGTCCAGCGCCCATTGGCGTGCGAGACGCATCGCCCCGCTCGTTTCGTTGCACAAGTCGCGTAGTGGCGCGGTCGACAGGCACGCCCCCGCACGCACGTAATACTCCGCGCGCAGGGTCTCGGGCAGACGCACAATGTTCACAATGAGAAAGGGCCCGGCTTCTACGCCGCGCACCAGTTCCGTCGTGTGCAGCGAGAGACAGTCCGCGACATGCCTCAGAACCGCCGCGGCACCGCGAGTTGGGCGCCCAGCGAAGGACGGCGTTGCGGCGGCGCCAAGTGGAAGGAATTCGTAGTGGCACGTGCGGGGCAAACTCTCTCCTTCGAGCGGTAGCGCGGACCGCGACGCAATGGATACCGTCACCCGCACCGGCAGCGGTCGGTTGGGCCGCAGCGCAAAGGACACGTGCAATGAAACATTGTTTGACAGCGGATCGAGCGTCGCGTTCGTCGAGGACGCGGCAAGGGATAGCTGCGAAACGTTCTTCTTGTGCTCACTTGCCCTGTTGGTGTCATCATTAGTGCCATTATCACTCGTAAGTGGCGGTAGAATCATTGCGTTCACACGCACAGCCGTCGCGGGAAAGCGGCGGCCGCAGTCTGGGTGTAAGAGAGGCGCCGGGAGCGGCACCGATTGCAGCTCATATACAGAAGAAGATTGCCACAAGCGGTGCAGATCATCCGTGTACGAGCAGTTAACAGAGAAGCGCCCAGGCCGATCAAGGCGAGTGGTGTAAACGGCACCCCCTTCGTCTGTGATATGACCAACAAGCGGCAACAGGCGTCCCCGTACATCTGCGCACGTCACTTGCACCGGCACGTGATAAACAATTCCCGGAAGCGGGGACAGGGTTGGGGGCTTAGCGGCAATCACGGTGTAGGTGTGCCGTACAATGGACTGCACGCCACCAAAGTAAGTCGCGCGAACAGCTAAAGCATTCGTTCCAACAGTGTCCACAACAAAAACCATCTCCCGCATCGGTTGCCAGTCGGAACCGTTGACAGAGAAATCGTACATGGCGCGCGAAACTGAGTTATATACAAGGCATTTGACGCCTCCAATAAAGGTACCCGATGGCGGATAAACCACTACGGGTTCAGCAGAGGCTTTAATGGTGTAATGTGCGTAAATGCGGATTTGTTCATTAATAACAGCCGTCATATTTGCGGTTTCATTTAACCAAAATGGTCCGTTGTAGACAGTTCCACGCAGTTCATTATTCCTAAATATATGAGCTGTATCGTTCTTTCGAAGTCTTTTAAGAACGACAAGCACTGGTTTATTGTATGTCACCGCAGGCGACGGAGCGAAATGCATGACCGGCGCCGGTGAAGGGTCGGGTAAAGTGTACAAAGCGCGGCCCTGTCGCGTCAACTTCGACGCAAACAGTCCAATGACGTTAATAGTAGTATTTTTTTCTAACACAATGGGTTGTGTATATAGTTTCCCTGTAGATCTGGTTGGAATTACTCCGTTCAGTGTATAATATATCAGACAGGGTCTGGGATAGCATGAAAGAAAAACGGGTTGACCGGGTTTGAGCTGCGAGCCGGTATTGGGCTCAAATTTTAGTACTGGTTCCCGTGGCGTATAGTTGCACGCCTGACCCACGTCACAAAACTGATAGCGAATGGACGGGTTTACCGTAAAGCATCCAGGACGCTCGAGTCCGCTGGGATTGCGACAGTAATTATGACTGCCCACGCCAGTCAATGGGTCCCCAACTGGCGTGTCGTGGTGGTGCGGATGCTGCGCATTCCATGCCTGGCACGGGATACCGCTCTCCGTCACGTTCACGCGGCCTCGGTAGTCCTGTCCGTTTGGGAGATAATATCCCTCAATGGGATCGCAGGGCGAATACACAACAGGCGACACACACGTGGCGGACGATACAAAAAAAAGCAGTAACAAAAGCCCTGCAACACCAACATGCAGCACCGCACGTTGTTGCATCGATCGTGTAAAAAGGAAAAAAAAAAAAAAAAACTAAATAAATAAACACTGTTATAACAAAACAACAAGAGCAACTAGTGCTACTACTACTACTACTACCAAAACAAAATGAAGAAAAGCGAGTCACCGCAATTCCAATGTAAAACTAAAGGTTTGCGTCACACTGGGGGGATGGTAGCGTCTTGGCCTTCTAATCCAAATTATCTGTTCCACCAACCCAATGCAAACTTCCCCTTTATGCAGTACACCCTCCTTACTTTGCCTTTGTTCTTTATGTGTTTGCTTCTTAAGCAGGCGATAGACCAGCACAAAAAGATAAAAGGAAAAATAGAAGTTAAAAAATAGAAGAAAACAAAAAGGACACTTGACACAGTCTCCCATAAGAACATACATAAATATACATATATATACATACATAAAAAAAATGACTGAAAAAAAAAGAGAAAGCGTAAAAAGCAAATCGAACTTGCAAACAGTTTGAACTCGCTTGCAACACACATTCTTTCATGGTTCTTCCTCGCCCCCCCCCCCCACTCCATACGATAAGCACCCGTGAATAGCAGACCATATCAAAAAAGCGTTTCGGCCTCTATTGCAACCGACTCTTTCATGTATTTTTTTTTTCCTTGTTTTGGTCATATTTCCTCTTCCTCTTTGTTTGCACCTTCTTCTTTCGCACTCATCTCCACCGTCTTTCCCCTTTAATTTTGACAACTGTATCAGCAGCTGTGGAGCGACTCCAGCAATGACGCAATGTCTTTCTGGAGCGCCCACTCTCCATTTGCCTCTCTGTCCCTGCTCTGCGCGCGGAGAGCCGCGCATGTCAATGCGCCATCGGGCGCGCTGCTGCGACTTTGACTACGCCGTTCTGCGGCCTCTGCAATACGCCGCTGCTGCAGATCCAAGTGCAAGCGCACTCTCTCCGCCTCGCGCCGCTCGCGCAGCCGTATCGCACGCTGCCGCCGCGCAACGAGTGCGTCCTGCTCGGCGCTCAGCTCCATGCGGCGGCGGCGAAGAATCTCCGCGCGCAGCGCCTCCTCGCGCGCGGCGGTTTCACTCGCCGCCGTCTCCCGCGCCGTGGCCGCGCGCGGCTGTGCGCGCGCCGGCGGCCCCCGCTGCGGGGGCGCGCGGCAAAAGTACTGCGCGCGAATCTCCGCCTCCTCCCGCGCCTCGCGCTCGCGCCGCCGCCGCGCCTCGTCGCGCGCGGCCATTTCCGCGACGGCCCCGCGGACCTCCGCCGCGAGCCGCCCGGCCGCCCGGCGCCACTGCGCGCCCACCGCCCGCGCGCCGCCCGCCGCGCGCCGCCCCAGCGCCGCGAGCGCCTCCGCCCGCCCCCCCGCGTGCGCGGCGAGAAAGGCCTCGCGCTCCGCCTCGAGCGCCGCGCGCGCCGGGAGCTCCCGCGCCACGCGGGCCCGCGCCGCCGCCGCCGCCCGCGCCGCCCGCCGCGCGCACAGCAGACCCGCGGCTTGGCGCCGCTGCGCAAAGGCGCGGCCCACGCGCGCAATGCGCCCCGCCGCCGCGAGCCGCGCGGCCGCCGCACGCGACTGCAGCGCGCGCAGGGCGGCGCCGCAGGCGAAGACTTTGCTCGCGCCAAAGGCGAGCGCCCCACCGCCGCAGTGCGGCAACACGCGCGCAGCCGTCTCAGCCGCCGCGCGGTCACTCGCGCGCGATAGTGCCGCCCGCAGCGGCGCCAAACGCTCAGCGGTCATTCCCGCAGAGCCGAGCTCGGCGTCCGGCCACGCGGCAGGCGCGAGGTACTGCCGCGCAAAGTCACGGTACGATATCGCATAGCACTGCCCGCAGCCAAAAAGAACAAGCGAGCGCAGAACCGCGCCGCTCTCTAGCTGCATCTGGATAAAGCCCGAGTCAAACGCGCCCGGGGAGTGGTTGAGATTCGGCTTGATGCAGCGTACCCAGAACAGCTCGGCAGACGATAACTGCGCGAGCAGCGCGTCCATCTGTGCGCGAAACTGCACAATCACTGTCGCCGCATTCGGGCGTGGGGATAGCGGCGAGGATAAAGAAGAACTGTCTCTTTGTTGCCATTGCTGCTCCTGCGGCTGAGCTTGCTGTGGGGGAGTGCATATATCCAAAACAAACGCATCTGTGCTGGCGCGGCACACGGCGGGCGCAGCGGTGGCGATACGGTTCTTTGCCGCCATGCTGCTTGTGTCGTACGTGACGTTGGCGCAGTAATGTTGTATGCATACCTTTGACGTGTCTGTCCGGTGCGCGCGGATGAGGCGCGGAAATGTCTGCTGCAGCGAAGCGAGCATCGCGGCGAGGTTTGCCCCGCCTTCTTGACGAGAGTGCTGCGCAAGGAGCGTGTCATCATTTATCACGTTCAGCACACCGCGCGGGCGGTTCACAAGAAGATCAAAGGTTCCACGAGCAGCCTCAGTGTCCGCAGTGGCGGACAGGAGGTCTGAGCGAACGCCCTCACGTTCCGCCTCTGCGCGCAGCGCATCAAACGTCGAGTCCTCGTAGAGCCGCTGCACCGCCTCATTTGCGTAGTTGATGAGTAGCTGCTCAAGATCGTTCACGCCGCTCTCCTCGTCTTTCACCTCAAAGCCGAAGATGTCAAGAACTGCAAACGACGCGAGCGGTGGGGCGTCTGTCGGCGGCGCCAAAGCGTCATTGACGCTCTGCACAATGCGCCGGAATAGCGCTTCGTACAAAAACTTCGCCACGGAATCGCGCGCGGCGTATGCGGCCGCACAGTGCAGCTGTCGCACGTCCTGCCCAAGCCGCACAGTCGTCAGCAGCGACTCCAGCGATGGCGATGATAACGACGAGGACGATGAGGCATTTGTGGCAAAGCCAAGCAGCGACGCCGCTGTCGCACACGCCGCACGCGATTCGGGGGTCAGCGCTGCGGGGGCAAACAAATCCCGCGCAGCGAACTCCACGTTAAGGAGATGCAGAATGCCACACAGCAGGCGCAGCACTGCGTGCAATTGGTCCGCCCCCCACCCGAGCATTCGCAGCGCGAGGCGGACCTGCGACAGTGTGTACGGCGCGCCCATCGCGACAGGGGCGAGCGGCCCTGCGCGGGTTTGCATTGCGGCAAAGAGCGCCGGGTCCCACAGCTCAAAACGCGCGCGCTCCTCCGGCGTGAGGCCCTCTTCCTGGTCAAACAGCATACCGAACACGTGGAAGTTCGACTCGCCGGGGAGCCGCGCGATGAGCCGAGTGGTCTCGAGAAGAAAGAACTCGACGCGTGCGCCGAGGCCGTCCGCGCTCTCCGGGTGAAGCAGCGCCGTGACACACTTCACAAACCGCGACGAATTCCCATTGAGCGGCGTCGCCGCGTTGCCAAAGGACTCGAGAATACAATTCGTTGACTCCAGCACGCGCACAACTTTTTCCGCCGCGGGGCCCACGCCGAGAACGTCCTGCAAAACCATTTTCGCCGTCTCTGTCTTGCCGGCGCCGCTGTCGCCCGTCACGACGAGTCCGGCGCGCGCCCCGCAGTCCCCGCGGAGCCGAACCGCCGCGCGCACGGCGTCCGCAATGTCGCGCGGGTGCGGGGCGCCGGGCGGGTTCGCCGCGCGGCGGTACGGGTTCACCGCAAGCAGCACACGGCCAACGTATGTATAGAAAAGCCCACTGTCGTAGCGCCGGCGCAGGGCGTAGAGCAGCGCCGCGTCGCTCGGCTCCGCGACGGCGGCCAAGTCGTTCAGTTCAAAAGGCGATGCCGCGCACGTGTAGCGCCGCACATTGCCCCGCGCCGCGGTGACCCGCGTCCCGTCCGCCGCGATGACCGCAACCCTTTCGTCTTCGCTCTCCGCGCTCCCGGGGCGCTCGAGGCGGTCGGCCGGCAGGGGCTCGGCGACAGTCCCCAGCGCCCACGCCGCCGGGCCCGCGCCGCTGGGGACGAACAGCACCGGCGACCCCGCGGCGCCCGCCGGCGCCTCCGCGTCAGTCGACGAGGCGTCGTACGTGACGGAGCAGCCGCGGGCGGTCAGTGCCATTCACGCGCATACAACAGCCACGAGAGCAGCAGTGCGAGGTGCCCAGAGCTCAATGCCTTGCGCGGACTCTAACTTAATACTTTGTGTAGGTCTCTTTGCCTGATTGTCTATCTGTCTCCCTTGTGCTTTAGTTATTTTTTTTTTTTGTACTCGAGTTTTTATGTTCACCACAAATGGTATAGAGCATTGAGAAAAAGAAAGCAATAAAAAAAAAAAAAAGATTCATAAAAATAGGTACACAGTGCTGAGATCCCATTGTATAAAATGGATCGAAGGTAAAGAGGCTCCCCTCTTAAATACATATGTAATAATTAAACTTGTCGTTTGCCGTTTTTTTGTTTTTTTTATCATGCTTCGCTGGTGCTGTCGCTAAAAGGAAAAAAAAAAAAGAAAGAAGTCTCATTAGTGGAGTGGGACGAGTGAAAAAAAAAAGAAATACAAATAAAAAAAAAAACACATATTTTATTCGCAAAAACCTCAGTTCAACCTTTTTTTTTTTTCTTTATTCCTCTCACACCCTACGAGAACGTGTATCATCATTGAGTTTCGTTACAAAGTGAATGCGCTCCTTGTGGACCATTCGTCAAGCAAAGTAGCAGTGGAAAAAAAAAAAAAACGCGGAATTACGTTTAAGGGACCAATGCATACATATAAAAGCTTTAAAACGCGCTAAAAAAAGACATATATTTCCTTTCTTGTTTTAGCACGGTCTGTTTTACAGTCAGAGCCAAAAAAAAAAAAAAAAATCTCCTACCATTGCGGTAGATATATATTGGTACCCTTTTTCTTTTCCGGTTTTTTTTTTTTCCCCATTGTGGTATAAATCTTGCTACGCGTCTTATCCATGCGATGACACAAGTTGAGAAAAGAAAACCCATCAATCCTTTATATATATATATATATATATATATATACATTGTGTTCTCTTTCTTCATCATACCTTTCCGCTTTTTTTATGTCCCTCATTCTTTGCATTCACAAATCCTCACAAAAATGTATATAATTACTTTACTTCTGTGCTTTGCACTCTGCTTAGAATACGCCAAAATAACATTTCCCTCGCTCTTTGTATATTTTCTCTTTTTCTCCTTCTTCCCATCCCCCCTTTTTCTATTGTGTTTTCTCCAGGGTATATAGGATTGCATTTTTTAAAAAATGATTTATTTATTTTTTTGCGTTTTTCTTATTTCCCGCTTTGCAGTCAGACGATTCTTCTTCCGACGTAACAAGTCACAAGAGCACACACACACACACATACACAAAACCCCTTGTATCATTTCTAAAGGCCTCTCATCAAACCGCCAAGTGCCGCTCCGTTTCGGCGCGAGCGATAGGCGTGTTCCACTCACAGAATCGGGTCTCCGGAGGGGGCAACGAACATCAGAAGATGTCAGTGATACCAAAAAGAAAAAGAAAAAAAAAACACACACACACAAGTGCACCTCGTCTCCATTTCATTTTCATCAATAACCTTTGGAGTAACTCTACAACAACACAGTGCAAGTATTTTGTTCATATCCGTACGGATAAATCGTATACTTTTAGAGGAAGAATGTTATTCTTTTCTCGGTTTGTTTCTCCAGCATGTAGTTATAATGATATCTACAGGAGAAAATTCCGTATTCAATGATAAGTTCGGTCTATATGACCCACAGAGTCATTTGCCAGTCAGTGCCCAATGCAGGTGTGTGATTGCTGTGTGAAGGAAGTAAGTAACGAAGCACGAGAAGGCGGGAGGGGGGAGAGTATTTTTGTCTTCAGGTCATGAAGATTACATCAATGTAAATGATTTTATAAAAGCACTCAAGCTCCAAACACAAAAAAAAAAACATAAACAAACATATATATATATATATATATATATATATGTATATTGTTTTTTTTTTTTAGTGTTTGAAAAAAAAGGACCTCAATAAATCATTTACAGCGAAGCAAAACGGAATACATCGGATTCGATGTAGACACTCTTCTCACATGTCCCAACATTGAACTTGTCAAAACTCCCCTTCCCGTCAAACTCTACACAGAAATACTTTTAAACACACACACACACACTCCAAACAATAAAAAAAAAAATTCTTTAAATATTCAGGCAATGCAAATGTAAAGCTGGGTTCACAGAACGACATTAAAACAACAAAATAATGGTATGCATAACTGGCAACAAATATTACATGCACCCGCAAAGTAGCATGTAAAAAAAAAAAGGAGTTCACGGCAGGAATGATGGCAAGGCATTGGCAGCCCGCATCTCCTTTCCACCGATTGATATCGTAGATAAACCCAAGAAAATCAAAAAAAAAAAAAAAGAGAAAGCCATGAAGCAATCCCAGCGCAGATGAAATCGGCAAAAGAGTAACAACAAAAGAGATAAACAAAGACAAGTAGCGGCGCATAGCATCCTGCGACGCATCGACGAAAAATAAAGACCTGCCCCTCAAAATCAGGGATGTAAATCCAGTAATAAATAACAAGAGAAAAGAGAGGAAACAGGGTACACAATGCATGCGCACCATATAAACCTAACAAAAAAAAAAAAATTCTTCTTGTAAACATGTCTACGAATTAAAAAACTTGTGCCTGTCCTTTACTAGTTCAATCTCACTCTTTGCATTCTTTTTTTTTTTTTTCCCCTATTCCTCTTCGTGAAGTGCCAGTTCACCTATTGGTCTCACCAACGTTGCTATCCTTTCCATCACGAAGTGGCCTGCCCAAAGCAGTTTGACGATGCCCAAGTAGAGAGTTATCGCGTATTGTGCCTCAGCACCACAATTCCGCTGTTTTTTAATAATTATAATAATAATAATAAAAAAAAAAAACAAGTTGTGTGGTGTCATTTTTTTTTTTGTTTTTGTTTTTTTTCTTCAAACTTCTTTTCTTTAAAACGGGGCACTCATAATGGGGAATAGTTGCCCTGCTTGTCGTTCGCATTGTTTAGCCCATTAACTTTTTTTTTCCTATAGTTCTTCCATGGACACTGCTATCCTTCCTTCACTCTCCTCTTCCTTTTCTTTTATTTTTAAATCCTTCATATATTGTCTTTTTTCTTTGTTTTCAGATTTTCCTTCTCACAACGTAAACTTGGCCTTCAATTCTTTTTGTTTTTTGTTCTATTTTTTTTTTTTTGTTTGTTTTTTGTTTTGTTTTTTACCCCATAATGTTTAATCCTTTGTTTTTCTTCTTTTTCCTTTGAATTGGGGTTTCTTCATCGATCTGGCTCTGAAGTATTTGTTCTGTTTTTTTTTTTTCCTTTGGCGCCTTTTTTTTCACTTCTTGACTGCCTCACCTTTCCCCCGTTTTTTTTTCCCCTCCTTTCAGTTCATCCGCCTCCAACAGTTACTTTTAGTTGATTCTAATGTTTTACCCCTGAAGGCTTTTTTCTTCTTTCTTCATTCCTTTTTTTTTTTTCTTTTCTTTCCCATTCAGAAAGGTACAAACACAAATACACACACACACACAAAAAAAAAGTAAAAAAAAAAAGCACGGTGAGCACTTGGCCTCTTTACCTGCCCCCCCCCCCCGGCATCTTTTTTTTCTTTTTTTTTTTTTTTCATTTTCTTTTTTTTTTTTTCATTTTTTCTTTGTCTTCGCAAATGTTATTTGCGCGGAGGACGGCTTCCGCCCTGCAGTGGCTGCTGCTGCTGCACCTGGGGCGCCTGCTGCTGCTGCTGCGGCTGCATCACGTAGTGCGGGTACATCGCCATCATCTGCTGCTGCGCGTACGGGTTTGCGCCCGGGGGGTACGCGCCGTACCCGCCGTACCCGCCAAAGTATCCGCTGCCGTCGCCCAACTGCGCCGCGACCGGTCCGCCGCGCTGGTGGCCGTTCGCCGCGAGCGCTACCTTCAGGCGCTTGTTGAGGATCGTGAAGCCGTTGAGCTCCGCGATGGCCTGCTGTGCGCTCGCAGCGCTCTGAAACTTCACAAAACCATAGCCGCGGCTCTGGCGGTTTTCGCGATCGCACACGATCTTCACAGACTCAATAGGGCCAAAGCGCTCAAAGAGCTGTCGCAGTTGAGTTTCATCCACAGTGGTGGGAATGTAGTTCACCATGAGATTGCGCGCAGTCCCGGGTTCATGTCCCATCTGTTGAGAAGGCTGCTGCTGCTGCTGCTGCTGCTGCTGCGGCTGCTGTTGCTGCTGTTGTTGTAACTGCTGAAGCTGCTGTGCAGAGTGATTGTACGGGTCGTACTGTGAAACCGAAGGAACTTGAGTCATACTTTGTCGTTCAACTGAAAAAATTAAATAAGCAACCCTCTTTTTGGTACTCCTTTGTCGGCAGTGAAGTTGTTGTTGTGGTTGTTATTAGCGCGGCGAAAACAAGAATAAACAAAAGGATTCTTTAACAATAAAAAAGAAAAGGGTAAGGAAAAATGTATAGATAACAATCTTTAACATGTGAATAACAGAAATAGAGTTCACACGCAATTCTTAGGATTAATAATATAAGAGCATTTATTATAAGGAGAAAATAAACATGAGACACACTCTACTTACACAGCTTTTCACTCCAATGTTTCTTTTGCTTGTGCTTTTTTTTTTTTGTTGTTGTTGTTTGTTTGTTCCTTTCCGTGCTCAATGAAGCAAAAAAGCTAATTCTCTATCCCCTTTTCAGCATCATCCAGCTTCACTTTTATACGAGCAGCAGAGACGTGCGCCGAAGAGTATAAACAGTGACTATGATGCATAGACTCTTTTTTTTTCTTTTTTCGCGTTACATTAACTGCCCATTTGTCGTTGTTGCATTTTCTTCCCTCATTCGTTTTTCATCATCTTTGTTTCATTTTGGTTTTCTTTCGAGTTCTTTTTTTTTTTTGTCTTCTTCTCAGCCATCTTCATTTTTTTCTTCTAATTTTTCTCTTTTGATGTATTTTGTTTGTTGAGTGCTGTTTATACAAAAAAGGATAAATAAATATACAAAAACACACGCATATATATATATATATATATATATATATATATATACATATATGTGCATATGTATATATTTATCTATTATTTTTTTTTTTTTGCATTCACAACATTTCTTTCCCGTTCATGCTTTCACATCACGTCCCTATACTAACCCCTCCAGCTGGCGGCTTAGTCCCAATGGACTCCTCAGGAGTTCCCTGTGATGTGTTTAAAGAGAAGGACAGTGCGGAGCTATGCATCGACACAATCCTCTATGGCGAGACAGGCTTCTAATAAATAAATAATTTCATGTGCAACAGGTGTAGGGAAACAAGACAAAAAAAAAAAACTAGCAGCATTATCGTGCGCTGCAATTTGTGAAGGTGAGAAGCAATGCTTACTTACTTCATATCTTTGGATACAAACTCACACCCTCTTCACCTTTTTTTTTTTTTTTTTTTTTGCTCTTAGATCCTGACACCTGAAACGCGCCAAAAGCCAAATAAAAAAAAACAATAATTTGCCATAGGAGGAATTGCCCAACTATACGCACGAGATGAGTAACAGAAAGAAATAGTCAAGAGGGATGTTAAATACACAGCTAAAGCAAAGTTCATCATGTTCTAATACCTTTTTCGCTCGCTTCACTTAGCGCTTTCCCTCCCATCTTTTGTCTTTATATATATATATTTTTCTTTCATCGCATTTTTTTTCGTTTCAATATTTTTGCCCTTTTTTGTTGTTGTTGTTTTTTGCGCATATTTTCTTTTTTTATTATTCTTTCTTTCATTGTTCTCGTCGAAACCACAAGCAAAAACCAAATGCCAGGCGATATCCAGCGAGGCACCAATCGAAAAGACAAGAACAGAATCGATAAGTCGAAAAGAAAGGAGCGTCTGGCCACGTGTGTGGTGGGTGGGTGGGTGGTAAAGGCGAGAGGGGGGGGGGGGGGGAGGGGAAGGTGAGGGTGTATACAGCGTGCGAAAATAAAAATAAAAATAAAAAAGAATTGGAAACAACAACAAAAAAAAAAAATGCAGAGTTGGCCTATGTACTTCTCTCTCTCTCTCTCTCTCTCTCTCTCTCTCTCTCTCTCTCTCTCTCTTTCTCTGTCTGTCTGTCTCTTTGTCGACAGCATGTGTGCGTTGGACAAAAGCAAGTTCGCGATACCACAGATTTGAGCATTTTCCTTATGAGTGACTTTCGTCATCGTCACCATCATCCAAATAAACAAAGCTTCTAGTTTAACTCTTTCGCCTTTTCTTCCTCCATCTCTACCTGCGTTCGCTCCCTTTACAAAAGAAGAAGTACCTTTTACTCGCCAATCGCACGACTTGTTCTCTTATTTGCCCTTTTTTCTTTTTACTTTGTGTATTTTTGTTTGTTTGTCTCTTTCATTGGTACAGAAGAATAGCGATCCTGGCACTAGCGTTAGATAGCTTTTACCTGTAAAACCAGAAAGTTGCAGTCCCAACACTACTGGCGGGGAGGCACAGACTGCATTGGCGGCGCTGTCATCATATAGGGCTGTTGCATTGCCATCATCTGCTGCTGCGCGTACGGGTTTGTGGCGGGGTAGGCGCCATAGCCGCCGTACCCGCCGTATCCGCCGTAAGCGCCAAAGCCGTTGCCGGAGACATTGGGATTGGCGTTCCGCTGGTGGCCGTTCGCCGCGAGCGCTACCTTCAGGCGCTTGTTGAGGATCGTGAAGCCGTTGAGGTTCGAGATGGCCTGCTGTGCGCTCGCAGCGCTCTGAAACTTCACAAAACCATAGCCGCGGCTCTGGCGGTTTTCGCGATCGCACACGATCTTCACAGACTCAATAGGGCCAAAGCGCTCAAAGAGCTGTCGCAGTTGAGTTTCATCCACAGTGGTGGGAATGTAGTTCACCATGAGATTGCGCGTCACATCAGGTTCCTGTCCTGTTTGCTGCTGCATCTGCGGAACCTGCTGTTGAGCAGGGAAGTAAGGCACTTGTTGGGACATGATATCGGAAAATAAATAATAATTCCTTTAATGAAAAATAAAAGAAATAAAACCTTTGTAATGCTTATTACACTAAATATTATACGTTTTAAAGGCATAAAAGAAGAAAAAAATAAAAAATGTGTTTTTGTTTTCGTTTTATTTAATTCCGCCAAACTGCAGTTTCTGTTATACCCCCTTCAAGTAAATACATCAAAAGCATGGTGAGCCTTTCCCGTTCTGTCCCTCAGGTTTCTCCCTTTTTTCTCTCTCTCTCTCTTTTCCTGTGTTTTACTCACTGGTTTCTTGTCTTCTCCAAGTAAAAGTTGTCTGTTTCGACAAGAAGAAGAAAAAAAAATAAAATAAAAATAAAAACAGAATGCGCTTCTGTACATTCATGCATAAAACAGTGTGAAAATTCAATGCGATTCCGGGGACTCCCCGTGGCGGGCTACAGCGAGCTCCTCGACACGCTGTGCGAGCGACAGCACTTCCTCCGCCCACTCCCGCGCGCCCTCTCCGCCCGCCGCCCGCGCGCTCTGCTGAATCCCGCGCACAATCGCGTCGCGCTCCGCCGTCGCCTCGTCGAGCTGCCGCTGGAGGACCCCGGCGGTCCCCCGCTCGGCCCGTACGTGCGCGCGCAGCTCGGCGGCCTCCCGCGCGTATGCCTTCTCGCGCGCGCAGAGAAACTCACGCGCCGCCGCGAGCGGCACGGCCGCCTCTCCGCTCTGCTGCGGGGCTGCTGCGGGCGCCTCGCTGGGCTTGCCTTCCGCGCGCGCAAGGAACGCGGCCAAACGCTCGCGCTCCTGCGGCTCCATCGCGCCGTCCTCGTGCAGGAGAACGCGCGCGGCGTCGGCGAGGTACTGCGCGCGCACGCGGCAGTCGAGCGCCTCGCTGCTGAGGTCCGCCTCGCGCTGCGCGTAGTCGAGCAGCACCAACGCGAGGCGGCGGTCCTCGCGGAGGTCTGCGCGGGCCTCGGCGCCGCTGACGGCGTGCAGCGGGAGGAGGTGCCGCTCGATCCACGGCAGCAGCGCCGCGTCGACGCGCGCGGTGGCCGCAGAGGACGCGGCGAAGAGCTGCGGGCCGACGCGGCGCATTACGTTCCGCGTGGCAATGCGCGCAATGCGCAAAAGCCCCGGCGCGTCACCGGCCGCGTGGGCGCGCGGGAGGGCGCTCAGCAGCTCGAGCAGCGCGACGAGCAGGCGGCAGCCGGACGCGCCGAGGGCGCCGGCGGGCGCGTGCTTCGCGACAGTGACCGAGAGCTGGAAGAGGGCGGCGAGCACTGGCGGCGCGAAGGGCGGGCGGCGCTCGAGCAGCAGCGAAAGGTCGCGGAGGTTTGCGGCGGAGAGCGCCTCCAGCGCCCCGACGCCTCCGCCGGGGGCGCCGCCGTGGGCACCGAGCACAGCCTCCGCCGCCTCGAGCACACATGTCTCAAGTGCCGATTCCTCCAGCGCCTCCGCCCCCGGCTCAGGTCGCAGGAGCGACGAGAGATCGCGCGAGGCGTCGACGGCGGTGCCGGCGCGGGCGCACGCAGTGCCAATGGCAGTGCGAAGGCGCATCGCCTCCGCGCCGGCCTCATCGAATGCGCTCGACATCAAAATACCGCGCGGAGCGGTTTTCCTTTGGTTGCGAATCTTCCTCTCCGGGGCGCTTCGTATGTGATCGCTCCCAGTCACCAGAGACCGGCTTCTCCGCAATCAAAAAAAAAAAAAAGCGCAAAGGAGGAACTTCCGGCACTAAGATCTGTAGGCCTTTGCGTGTTCTACTTTTTGCGGAGCTTATTACAAATAAAGGTTATATATATATATACGACATATAAAGTCACAACAAAAAAAAAAGAAGATAAAAGGCACAAAAATAAGAATAAAGAACAATACCTGTAATTTCCCCAGCTCCTCTCCAAAAAAAGAAAGAAAGAATACGCATAAAAACGACGAATCTCGCATCGTCGCAGAAAATCAAATGCATAACCATTACCCGGCACTTCAGAACCGCCTCTGCATCAAGTACCGCCGTGACCGAAAAATCACTGAACCTAACAATAACGAAAGCAAAAATGAATAAGAAAACTCCACAGAACAGCAGGTAGCGCGAGGAAGACAGACAAAAAAAAACAAAACAATGGGACGGAATCACAGAAAAAGAAAAAGATCAGGAGAAAGGTTATACGGGATGAATAGATAAAAAAAAATTGACAAGAGAAGAAAGGAGTCCTTCTTCTTCTTAAAATAGTTATGGCCACCCAGAACCATAAAGTCATTCTTTTCTTCTTCTTTATTTCATCACCAAACATTCCCCTCGTCTCACTGTTGTCGCACAATTTCTCTTTGCCTTCAGGGAAACAAAGTATACACACACACACACACACACATATAATATATATATATATATATATATATATATATACGAAATGAGAGAAACACAATAATTAACTCTGCATCTTCCTTTTGTGGTGGTTCCCTCTACCAATACAACACTACTTCTGCATAATTCTTTTTAGTTTTTTTTTTTTCTTTTTGCAAAAAAAAAGTTTTTTCTACTATTGGTTCCTTTGATGTTATTTTGGATTAGAAACAATTAATCCTTTCCACAATGTGGAGTCACTATGAAGCTCATCATTTCCCTTCCCTGTAAAAAAAAAAACGAAAAACAGAAACGATGATCTTTCCCTTTAAAAAAAAAAAAGAAAAAAATACCAATGGCCCAATAAATTACTAGATATTTCTTTCCTTCTATAATTCAAAATATCTCAGGTTCTCAGCGCTTTTAATCAATCTGTTTTGAGTCCATTTTGTTCATTTTTTTAAAAAAATCTGAAGTATGAAGTAAAGTGCATCTTCTATTAACCAGGTCTTTAATATTTCTTTATATATATATATATATATATATATATATATTGGGTTTCCTTATCTCTCACCATGATTGTCTCACCTTTGATTCACAGGATGAAAGAATAAATGCACAGAAGCAATACAACGAAGTTCCGATTACTCTTATATCGTCTTATATCACTTTTTGCCTTCCACCATCGCCTCGTATCCCCTTCCCAACCCTTCACATCTTTCTTTTGTTTTCTTATTAAGTCTTCTACCTTTTACACCAGTAAGAGAGTAATGCAAAGAAGCCGCTTAAAAAAAAAAAACACTACAATTCGTTCAGCTCAACAAAGACAGACCACATATAAACACAAATCAGAGCAATTACTGAAATTCACAATGGTGCCCGGACAGTTGAGTCAATAAGTAATGATCATACGCCGCCTTTTCCCTTCCTCCTAAACCTCCTTTCCAAATGAAGACTAATAGATATTATGAGTTAGCACAATGGAGACATAATCAACTTTTTAAGTGATATATGCTAACCATACACGCCTTACGAAAAAAAAACTGAAGACAGCCAGATGCCGCTTAAGTATTGCTTTTTCACAACAACATTGTCAGTTCAACCAGTGTCCCTACTGTTGTTGCTCCTGCTGCTGAGCAAGAAGCATCTGTTGATAATAAACAGCCTGGAGTGCCATTTGTTGCTGCGTAGAAAACATCATCGCCGAGGCGCGTAAGTTTTTGTACTCTTCCATGACCGCATCCACATTCGCATAGGCAACCTTCAGACGCTTTCCTGCAATGTGATAGCCATTGAGAGAGTTTAAAGCGTGGGTGGCGCTGAAAAAATACACGTACTTCACAAAACCATAGCCACGACTTTCCCTGGTTTCCTTATCATAGATAATTTTAACACTCTCAATAGGGCCAAACTGTCCGAATAGATGGCATAGTTGCCCCTCATCCATCAAAGGTGGAAGATAATTCACAATAAGATTACGTAGGGACTCCGGGTCCGTTGCACAGCCTGGTGCCTGGCTGGCGAGCGGATCCACTGCCTGCACGGCATCCTTCGCGGAATTGAGCGTATTGGGGGTCGCTGAAGACTCACCAGAATCTATGGGAGTGGCGTGAGGGGTTGCGACAGGCTGCTCCGCCTGGCTCTCAGACTCATTACACACTGTATTCATCGTTTGTGTTCGCGAAATTACTCTCCGTAAGCGTCCTCCTTTTTCAATAGAAAAATATATATATATATATATATATATATACTTTGGAAAATGGTGCTTTACAAAATTATTAATAACCTTGTTAGTGTGTTTCTTTATAGAACTACAAAAGTATTGTGCAGCAAGAAGTACTAAAAAAAAAAAAAAGGATGGTGGAGAGAATAAAAAGAAATAAATAAATAACGAATCAACAATTGAATTAGTATGCGTGTCAAAGGAAAGAAAGTCACAAAACAGAGAAACTGATGCTCGGCGCAAATGATCCAGAACCACTTTTCACCCATTTGTTTCCCACACACAAAAAAAAAAACTTTTTTACGCATTAAAAACTCCTGTGAACAAAAAGTATATTGTTTTTTTTTTTTTTTTTGTATTGCCCTCACACATCAGACAGTAGTAGTAGAGTACTCGCTCATAAAGGTAAATAATAGAAAGTGAAAAAAAAATACGGCAGAACTAAAAAAGAGAAGGAGAAAGTGTAAGGCCTTCACTCCTTCTAAAGAAGTATCTATTGTTTATCTCTTCTTATTTTCTCATTCTCTCTTTTTTTTTTTAAAGAAATAGCACAAATCACAACTCTCTTGTCCCCCTTTGTTAACCTTCTTTTTCTTATGCTCCTCCTACCTTCTCTCTATCTCTCTCTCTCTCTCTCTCTTTTCTTTTTCTCTTATATTTCTCAGCATTTCGATTCATATTAAAGATGGTCACTTTTCAGTTGTACCTTCTTTAAGCATGGCGGTTTTCGATAGTCCCACAATCTGGCAGAAGAGAGGATTTAAACTCACATCCTCGTATGTCCCCTGAACCGCCACACGACCTTTATCAAGCACGACGATATGATCAGCTTTTCTAATCATACTCAGTTTGTGCGCAAACATTAGTACCATGCGATTCGCTTTACCTTTTTTAGTGTCTTCGATAAGGCGGCTGATGGCATCAAGGACCACAACCTCAGACTCGCTGTCCAGTGCGGAGGTCGCCTCATCCAATATTAAGACATTCGGAGTACGCAGCAAAGCACGTGCAATCGCAATGCGTTGCTTCTGACCGCCCGAAAGGGAACGGCCGTTTTCTCCCACATACGTATCGTATCCCTGAGGCAGGGATGAAATAAAATCATGCGCATTTGCCCGCATAGCGGCATCGACGACGGCAGAATAAAGCCATCGGTCAATAGGATCGTCCCAGTTGTGATTAGAAGCACCGTACGCGATATTTTGCGCAATTGTGCCTCCAAAGAGGACAGGTTCCTGTCCAACATAGCCAATCTTGCTGCGAAGCCATTGTGTGTCAAGGGTTCCAATTTCATTGCCGTCTATAGTCATAGCTCCCTCTGTTACATCATAAAGCTTTAACAGAAGCAATGCCAATGAACTTTTTCCAGATCCACTGTTGCCCACGACACACGTACAACGAGACGTCTTAATATCTAGGCACAGTTTGTCATACACGCGCGCCTCTGGTCGAGTCGGGTATGAAAAAGAGACGTTGTCAAGTTTAATATTCCACTGACACTGAGACGGTATCATCATACTAGACCCCTCTTGTAATCGACCAAGCGCCTCCTCCTTGTCCAAAATATCATAGAGACGAAGACTCGCACCGTATCCTTTGTTAATCTCTGAGACGAGGTTGGTGAGTCCCATTAAACCAATGCCACAATACACGGTATATAGCACAACGGAAAAGAATATACCCGGGGACAGATGATTTGTAGAAACTAGCAATGAGCCTGCCCACATAATACCGTAAAGTGCGCCATACCCCAAAAACTGAAGTGAGGAAGTGTATGAAGCATTGTAGAAAAGCATCTTTTTACTTATTTGAAAAACAATGTCTGCTTTTTTTTCGTACCACTTCAGTTCCTCTGAATTTCTACCAAATGCCTTAACTGTGCGAATGCTCCCAAGTCGCTCTTCTGCAACTGTCGCCTTAACAGCTAAAGCGTCGTGCATCTCTTGCTGTAGACGGCGAACGTAGCGACCGTAGCTACCGGCAAATATAGCCAGGGGTGGAATCATACTAACAATGACCCCCGTTAACGTTGGTGAATAGTAGAGCATAATGCCTATACTTCCTACCGTCATTAATAAATTCTTGCTGCCTTGCATCACTGCCTCCGTCAAAGAACTCCCAACAACATTGCAGTCCATGGAAAGTCGCTGCACCAGCGCACCGGTACGGTTCTCTGGTGCGTCAAAGAAAGCTGTGGGTTGAGCCAGAATACCGCGATACAAACGTCCTCGAAGTCGTGCAATCACTCGCTCTCCGGCGTATCCAATGCACGAGAGACGCAAAAAGTTTCCTATACCCGCCACAATAAACCATCCAAGCAACTGCATAGAGGTACCAAGAGGCATCTCACCTTTACTGGCAAAGTCGATCAGTTGACCGAAACCAGAAGGAATCGCAAGTGTTGCAGCACTATACAGTCCAACCCCAACAACAGCTGCTGCGATGTACGGTAACTCATCACGGGCGCTCCGAATATAACGCATGAAAGACCCTTTTCGCGATGTCGGTTCCGTGACATACAATGGCGACATCGTTTTTTGCGGTCGCTGCGCTGGCTCCGCAGCTCCAAAATCCGTCTGCAAGCGAATGGCGGACGCAAGTGACTTCAAACTCCGCATTGCGGCCGGCGGGTGCGGGTGCCACAGTAAGTTGGAGTGCCGCATGGCAGAATTGAAAAGCAAATTTGTTAGACAAGCTGAGCTAGCATAGGGCGATGATGGACAGGTAATTTTTTTTTTTTTGAAAGAAAAAAAAAGAATGGGTAAAAGTCCCAATATATATATAGTTATACATCATCAGAGCACGAGAAAAAATCTGGATCTCCAAGGTCCAAACAAAAAAAAAAAAAAAAACATTCATATGAATTGCGAGGACAGTGAACGCCTTCAGATTTGATGATGTGACAAGACAACGATAAAAAAGTCCCTCTATTTTTTTTTTTTCCCTCCTCACTCCCCCTCACACATACAAGCAAGCATAGATAAACAAATAAATATATTTATTTATTTATCCAGAGAGAGAGAGAGAAAAGGAAGAGCAAGAAAAAAAAAAAAGGAGAATAACAGAAACAAAACGCTAGTTTCACTCCGCTTTCGCGGAGAGCTCCATAAGATCCGGTGGGTCCACAGGGCGCCAACAGGAAAAGGCGCCGAGCAGTTCGTCCTTCGGGACCAAGTGACCCACACTCACACTTCTCCCGGAGAGAAGAACATGCACCAGGCGGTACTGTTGCAGTAAGCGGTCAAAGTTGACAAGTCCTTCTCGGCGAACCTCGCTGCTCTCGATCTCACGTAGATCCGGCAAGAAAGAGGCAATGTGCGGGAACTGCGCCTCGCTCTCCTCGCGCATCAGAGTTTTGAGCGTTTTGTATCCGCCGTCCGCGTGGAGTATCTTCTGCACTCGTGCGGATACCTCCGCGGCGGCGCTCGGAAGCGCAGCCCAAGTGCGCAGCAGACGCTCCACTGCCGGCTCCCTCAGCCCCCCGTACACGGCAACGAGCATGTCCCAGTTGCGCAGTTTGATGAGCTCGCCACACACTGAGATCAGCACACTCAAGTTCTGTGCGCGGCGCTCTGCGTCTCGCTCGGAGACGACCGTGTACGTGACCACATTCTGAATGCGCGCGAATAAGGCACGACAGTGCAAAAGGTTTGGAGCACACGTGGCCTCCCCCGTTTCCAAACGGCGTCCGAGCAACTCAGGCCCGGTGAGACGCCCGTGCACGTCCGCAGTGAGGATCGTCAGCTGTGCTGCAATCTCCTGCGGGTCGTACTGCGCAAAGAGTGTGGTGAACGATTTCCCGTGTGTCGTATCGCCGCGCAAGGGCGGCGGGTCGCGCGCGTGCAGCGCCGTGCGGTCACTGTGCGCCATTCGCCACAACAAATCCGCCGGCGCTCCTTCGCGATCAATCGCCGCGCGCGCCCACTCGCGTAGCCGGCGGTACAGCTCCTCGTCGGCAAAGTCGTAGTAATAGTGCGCCACCCATAGCTCAAGAACCGCAAAGACGGCGCGCTGCGTATCGCGGCAGAGTTCCTTGTGCGCAAGTCCGTCCAGCAGCGCGAGGCGGTTAGGCGGCAGTGGCGGAACTGCGTAGCGCTCCATGAGGCGCTCGAGCAGTTCCGCCGGCGCCGCGAACTGCCGGTACGTCAGCAGCACCACGCGCGCAAAGAGCTCGCGGTACGGGCCGCGCGGGTCCGTCATGAGCCGCACGAGGCGGTCGAACACGGCGAACGAGAGCGGCGACTCGGCGGGGAAGAGCGCTGCGGCGGCGGAGTTATCGCTCTTTCCCGCCAGCGCGCGGAACGACTCGCGTACCACTGCCGCCCCTGTGCAGGAGGCCGCGCGCTCAGGCGTAAGGCCCACAAACGCAATGTTTGTCGAAGCGGCGGGAAGAGCCGCGGGGGGAATGTCGTGGGACGCCGCACAGTGCTGGACGCGGGCAAAGTCCATCAGCTGATCGTTGCCGGCAAACACAATGCGTCGCACGAGTGCGTGCGACTTTTCGCAAGACGCACCAAAGCGGTCCTGTGCACTGTGCCGGGCGGCGCGCTCAAGTGCATCGTCAGTCATCTCGCCATCTATGATGAGAGCAAAGGGAGAGAAACCTTCCATGCGGACATAGAGTCTAATCGTGTCGCTGCTCGCATTATAAACCATTTGCCTATACAATAATCTCAGCCTGCAGCCTCAGTGTCTTAATACTATCCTTCTGTGATTTCTATATTTACCCGTTTTGTTGTCTTTGTTGGCAGACGCAAAGACTAACCGAGGCAAGAAATCATTAAAATATAAATAAAAAACGAAAAAAAAGCACTACACATTTTATGTAAAAAAAAAAATTAATTGGCATTGTATCTGTTACTGCTGTTCCTCTCAGACGAAAGTCTTTTTTTTTTTTTTAAAAGCTCTGCTAAGAACTCACTTGTTGACACACACTCACCTTTTCCCATTGTATTACCACTCCCAACACAATTTTCTTTTTATTCGTAGTTTATTCTTCTGAACTATAAATACACAGCCATGGATTTGTGTTCCGACTACTATATACTCTTCCCCTTCCTTTCAATCTTGGATCCACTACGAGTCATTTCTCAGGAATGCTCCTCAATCAGAAAAAGTCTTATTTCATCACGTCGATGCACGCGCAGGACTGTACAGATAACCCCGAAACGGTGCAAGCTGTCCGAACGGCATGGCCACTGACACGCCGAAGACCATTGGAGATACCACTGGGACTAAAATTGGCGTTGGAGCTGAAAGTACAGAATGTGAGTGTAAAAGGCATCTGAGTCTCTGAAGGCATCACCCGCACATGTCTGCCCGGGTCACTGTCCCGGTTCCCAACATTGTTCGTAGCAGACTCATCACTTCTTGGCGTGTGATTGCACTTTTATTCCCCGCCACTATCCATTTTTATTTTTTCCTCACTCGTTCCCTCGCTTCTCAGTGGATTTCTGGGAGCCCAGACGAGAACTATGGAAAAAGCATTTCTTCCTCAAGGGGGTCAGCCAACACATGTATTGCCTTCATTCCCCGCAGTTTTTCATCCTTTAATGGCGCTGCAGTTCATAAGTGCGGCGCCGCCTCGTCGAAACAAAAAAAAAAAATGTGACGCCCACTCAATCGGCTTCGGGCCCGGCGCTCAATATTTTGCCGCGCTCCGCCTGTAAAGGCTTGTGCCAGGCGACATTCCTCCGCATCGCACTGCCATTTTTTTTTTTATTTTTTTTTTTTTGCGTATGTTCGTGTCTGTGTGTATAAGGAGAAAAGCAAAATGAAACAAAATCAGTGAGTCTAGCAGTTCGGTATGGAACAAAAAATATATAAAAGAAAAAAAAGGAATCATTTGACGCGAAGAACGCATAGGAAAAAGAAAAAAAAAACAAGACGCAGATAGTATTTAATAACCCCACACTCAATGCAGGTATTCTGCCTTGTGAAATCACTTTGAATTTGTTCCATTTGTTTGTTCGATTCTTTTTTTTTTTTTCAGTCTCTTGTACTTCCTTTCTCTCTTTTTCTGATCCTTCCTCCACTGGCACCATAACTTTCCTCTCCACGGTTACATAGACTTTCCCTTGATTGTTCCTTTCTTGCAACCTTCTTCTCCGTCTTTTTCTTCTTCTTTCTCTCTCCCTCTCTTTCACACAAACACACATATACACTCACTTACTCACACTTCCTCTTTTTTTTTTTTCCTCTTCCCCTTTTTATCTCCCCATTCTATGGGTCGCAGTCAAATTCTCTTATCACGCAAATAAATAAATAATTTATTCGCGAAGAAGACGGCACCTTGTCCAAGAATGGTAAATTCAAAACCACGTTATTTATTCATTCTTAAGTATTCGGTATTTTCCCCCTTTTCACCTTTTTCCCCTCCTTCTTACCTTTTTTTTTAATTCCCCTCACCAAGTTTTTTTTTAGCTCGGAAAACCATGAGTATCGTCTTCTATTTTGATCTCCTGAAGAGCAATAACGCTTTCCTCACCTGCCGCGCATCTCACGCTCTTCTTCTTCTTCTTCAGAGGAGCCATGAATCCTTCCCCCTCCTCCCCCCACACACATACTGCCCCCTCGTGTTGCATGTCCTCTTTCCCACCCCCACCCCCACCCCTGTGCTCTTCACATAACTTAAAAGAGCAACAAAGGAAAGAGGGGAGAGGAGGGGGAGGGGAAGGAGAAGGGGAAGAAGGGAAGTGAGTGAGAAAATTGGACACTAGAGGAAGCGTGCATCAGGAAGTAAAATTAGAATATATATATATATATATATATATAAAAGGAACCACTTATCATTTCCCCCATTACAGGTCTAACTGCTTGTACACATACAAGAGTAAAAAAATTTTACTTGTGTGCTTTCAATTTTTTCCTTCGTTTTTTTTTTTTTTTCGTTTGTTGCTGTTGTTGTTGTTTTGCTTCCATGATCAAGTCAAAGCATTTTTTGCCTTAATCGCTTTCTCTATTATGTTGCTGGTATTTCGAGCAAGTGTATTTCATTCTTTGCGCTACGTTACCTGTAGTAGAACAATAATAGTAAAAAAAAAAAATGCCTTGCCTGCAATTTAGTCACACCTTTGTGTTTCAAGCCAACTGCAGGCTTACCCGAATAACAGCAATCACCGCAACAACAATAAAGGCAAAGCAATGATTGCAAAATAACTAATAACAACAACAACAAAACAAAAAAATACGTTCTATCACTGAGAGCAAGGAATTGAACCATTCGTATAACAGGAAAATATCGACAGAGCACGTGAAGAGCATGAGAGACAACAACAAAAAAAAAAAACGTACTGAAAGGAAATTAAGATTCAAAACAAAAAAAAATCACCATTTGAAATGGCTTCAAATTTTGAAACTCCCTCTCTCAGTTGAAAACGAGAAAATAAAGACTTCGTGGTGAAATCCAGAGAGGGCATTTGAGCTGAGAGCCCCAGCAGCGAAGACTAATTTGCGAAAAAAAAATCAGGCAAGGAGCTTACCTTCAGGTTTGTCCATATAAGCATTCGCTTGAAGAATGTAAATAATAATAATAATAAAAGAGATAAATAGCGCAAAAAGCGCGCACGTGTCTCTGTTAAGGGCAGAGCGACCCGCAGTCATCCTATATTGTAGATGAATAGCTACCGTGCAAAGAAAATGCCTGTCCACTAGAGTGCATTTCGTTCAAATGCATTTCATTTTTCTCCTTTCCTTCCTCCTTGTATAATTTTTCTGTTCTTTTTTTTTTTTTTTTTGGTTGTGTCTGTATATTTTTTTATTGTATTTCGAATTCTTTCCTTTTCTAATTCTTCTTCTTCTTCGTTATTGATTCAATTTCTTTTTCACCATTCTCACTTTTTCTCAACCCTACTTTCCCTGTTTCAAAAAATTCTGCCCTCCTTCACAAGCGAGCCAAAAGGTACCTTACAAGCAAGTGTTCATGCTTGCGCCTACAAGTAGTGATGGAGGAGGTTTAGAAGGGGGGATGTGTCACGTGGCCACAGACCCTTAGCGCGGCGCACCGGGCTGTCGGGTTCAGTACCGCCCGCCGTAGCGACCGCGACCCCCGCGGCCGCGCCGTGGGCCGCGCATGGAGCCGACCATTTCGCTGCCGAAGGTCTCCGCGTCGGCGCGCTTCATTCCTTCGCGGTCGGAGCGGTGGCGCTCTAGGGCGTCGCACGAAATTTTATCGAAAAAGCTGCTCTTGTCGTACGCCTTGCTATGGGTTTTGGCATCCTCCTTAGCCTTCTCGAACTCGCTCTTCTTCTTCTCGAACTCCTCACGGCTCTTCGAGAAGTCGAACTCCTCCTTGAACTCCTCCTTAGCAGCGCCGGTGGCGGGGCGGAAGTCCTGTCCGGTGTGCTCCGACCTGCGCGAGACGCGATAGCCGGCGCCACCGCCGCCGCCGCCACCACCACCGCGCCGATAGCCGCCGTCGTTGCCGCCGCGGTCAAAGCGCCTGGGGCGCTGCGCCTGCCCCTGCGGCGACTGGTGCGCGTGCGCGTGCGCGTGCGCGTGCGGGGGGTGGCTGCCGCCGCCGCCGCCGGCACTGTTGGGGCGCGGGAGCGGCCCGCGGGAGATGGCGTTGTTGTCGCTGCTGTTGTTGTTGCCGGCGGTGTTGGTGGTGCCAACGGCGGCAGCAGCGGGGGCGTTGTTGCGCGAGGGCTGCGCACTGAGAATCGCGGGATCCGACATGGGGTCGCGCGGCGGGTCAAAGACCGTAAGATCCGTAATGTCAGATCCACGGAAGATAATCTGGTCAAACATCTGATTGCTTGGGGGAACTTCGACCTGTCCGTTTTGGGCGCGGCCCTCCGTTCCAAATACACGAACGTTTGTTAGGCTCACAGTGTTGGCGTTGGCATCAACATTGCCGAGCGTGCCCTCGTAGCGAATCAAACTGTTGGTGATGAGGGTAATCGTACCACTTGGGCGTTCGGTGGACATTTTTTCAACTGTTTAAAAGTGTGCCGGAAAAAAAGAGGGTATTAAGTTTATTTTCTCGCTATAGGCTTAACCTAACCACTCTAGTTCCTATTCTGTTTTCGTTTTATTTTTTTTTTTCTAGCTGCTTGTATTGAGAATTTTTCTCACTGAAAGTAAATTAACAACAACAAAAAAAAAAAAAAAGAGTGAGAAATAATTCGTAATAATTAAAATAAATACGTTTATAGAGCTATACTGGGAAAATAAAAATAAAAAATTGACAACACAAACAAACCAGCTAATTCTTTGAGAAAATAAAAATTCAGCATTCCTGCCTACTACATTTTTTCCTCCTCCAATAATTCTTTTACATCCCTAGGTCCATCTCTCGCCGACTTCACTGCCCGAAGAATCGACGAAGCCTGATCCTCTGTCAGTTCTTCGTAGAGCATAACATTATACAAGCCCTTCCCCACTACATTGAGTATATGGTTAGCAGTTTTTTCGAGGGATACGCCAGCTGAGGCATCGGTGCTTAAGCGCTTTTTTTGCCGGTCCGCCCCACGACACAGTAACTGCAAAGCTTTGCAACTGTCCATCACAGAAGCGGTGTGACCACCCTCCAGTAAACGCATGTATTTTAGGAGTGTAAAATGCGCACAACGCTTCGCAATAATGTCGAGCACAAGCTGCCTTCGCGCCTCACATCGCGTGTCAACCAACATCATATTAACGGCAGTGGAACCAAAGGCAAACTGATGTCTCCGAACAACCATGAGCCGATCCATATCGTCCTCCATTTCAATAGCGAGCTGGTCCTCGTCAACGACATCAAGACAGCGCGTGAGCACAGGAGACGTCAAAGAAATGTTCTTTGACACAAGTGTCAGCATTTCTGACCCCTCCACGCGGAGGCGCAGGTCATCGTGGTACACGAGCTTTAAGAGCGCGTCAAGCAAAAGCCCCGAGCTATTCAACGTGTCATCGGGGTCAATCCCCACAACGCGCACATTGCCATCGTCGTCGTCCCGTCCACTGCGCACCAACTCCTCGCTATGATGACGATCACATGTCATCTGAAACGTACGCAGAGTGCGCGCAGCGTGCAGCATTGCATCCAACGATGTGCTAAAATCAAGAATCATTTTCAACAATCCTGTTTGTACACGTATCCTAGTGTCTCGGGAAGTGCCTTCGCCCAAAACCACAAGAAGTGCCGCGAGAAGGCTAAGAATCTCCAAGACGATCTCAGACTGCATTGCGTGCAAGAGCCGTTCCACACCTTCCTCATCGCACAGCATCTCCCGATAAACACGACCCATATTGGCCATATAGAGTAATAGCAAAACCGTTTCACGGCGATCGTCAATTGAGAGAGGGGTTGAGAGAGCATCGATGAGGGTCTCTGCTCCACCATTCTCCATAAGACATGTCATGTAACGTACACCTCGAACGAAGAGAGCAATGGAAGACAACAGCGGTCGCAGCTCCATGCCAAGTTTGTATGAAAGTTTCAACCAAGCGGTTACGCGCGTGAAGAAAAGAATAGAAGAGTCACCCAGGTCTTCTTCAATCCAGGTAATAGTACTCGCCGAATGAAAAAGAAGAAATGTCTCGAGAATACGCAAACGAACGGCACGCGACCCACGATCCCACTGATTCACCCACACCGCAGCACGAATCCCCGCCTTCTCCGGAGTTATCGCAGCGGTCATGCGGTCCTTTCGTAAACTCTCTGAGTACTGAGTCCGTGCAGTAGGGCGTTTATTTAAAGTGGTGGAGCGTACGCGTTTGCCTTCTGGGGTAGATGACGGTAGTGATTGAGCGTCGCGAGTCAACGTCGATAATAATTTATTTTGCGAAAACAGAAGTTGACTATCACCATCATCAAAAGTCGTACTGAGTGGCGCCGTTACGTCCTTCCCTACTGTCATATTTTTTGAAACGGGCATGGTACCCCGCACTATCATTCAAAAGCAATTGCAGAAAATAAAAATACAGGATATTATCATAAGTACCAAAAAAATATAATGTAAATACTCTTTACCTTGTTTGTTTGTCTGTTTTTTTTTTTGACGTTGTTACGCCAGACCATGTGTTTCTGAGGCCGAGTGTCAATACAAGCTATAAAACAGTCTCTTCTTCACTTTTCTTTTTTTTTTCTTTCCACCTATATTCATACGTTGCTTGTGGAATTCTGTCTTCTTCACCGCCTGTAACGTTAACCATAAACTTTGAAGCGTTGGTGATACTCTGGACTATTGGTGACCATTTTTTTTTTTTTTTTACTTTTTGAAAGTGGAAAAAATAAAGACATCTCCTTTAAAAAAAAAAAAAAAACGCTTAGCGTGTGGCCGCCCGCAGCGAACGCTTCATAGGGCGCAACGCAAATGAGATAACTAAAAGCGCAATACCCACCACCATGAGCATGAGCAATCCAACCTGTACCTGAATGAGCACTTGTTGTCGCTTCGGCATAAGTTGGAACTGAAGGCGTTGCCGGTCACCCTCGGAGGTGTGTGCACGCAGATAGTACGGCGAAGCCGGGTCCTTCAAAATTTCATGAGCCCGGAAGACGCGATCTACCATCTTGGCATCGGGAGAAGGCCCGTTGGGCCCGTACTTTGCGGTCATGCGATGAAACGCTTCGTCAATCTCATCAACCGAGCAGGATTCCTCGAGACACAGCACATCTAGCGGATCAAACTGAGAAAGAAAGGCTTCTTGGTCCCTCTTCCCGGGTACTTGTGCAAATTGCAAACGGGATTGTATCATCAAAGGCGAGTTGCATGCCTTTGACGACAGAATCATCGCCCCTCCTACAGCCGCCCGGTGAACGGCCAACCTGCCGCATGGCAAAGCACTCCGCGCAACAGCAGAAGATCCCAAAGCCCTCATATATATATATATATATGTGTATATATATATATGTATATATGTATATATAAAGATACAGGTATATCTATAAGCTTCCCTACAAACTGCAGGAAGAGAGGAAAAGGGAAATCTATATACACACATATATATATTTCATAACACATATGTGTAACGTTTAGGGAAGGAGAAGAGTAGATAAGTTTAACAGTAGAGAAGTAGAGAAAGCATAGAATTTGCGTATTGAAAATGCATGTCATGTCATGTAGAGGTAACAAAGTAACAAAAAGACGCAAGTGGAAAAGCGAAAACCACAAAGAAGCAAATATTCACAATGCGCATAGAAAAAAAAGCTAGTGGTACATTGCGAGCAACAGAGAGACCAACGTAACTCTCCAAAAAAAAAAAAAAGAAACATGTGAAGTACTTGGAAAGAGAAAATAACAACAGCAACAACAACAAAAAAAAAAAAACTCGCATTACAATTAGAGTCTCTTTTCTTCTTCTTTTCCTGTTCTTCAAATTTCCTTTTATCATCACATATATAAAATTGTTGGTCTTCGTCCGTCTTTAAGTTCCAAACTAACAAGGTCCTTATCAAATAGTTCTATAAACTCCTCATTCTCTGCTCGGCTTTTATCATGCGCGTACCGTCTATACTCCTCAAGAATAGACACTACATTCCACCCCTGAAGCTTCCGAAGACACCCACAAACGATGCCGGTACGGTAACGGCCCATGCCGCACGTGAGAAGAAGTGGGTAATTTATAGGGTCGAGTAACACATGAAGAATACCTACAACAACAGGCTCCGGTAGTGTCATACTGCTGCTGTAGCTGCTTACACAACTCATTTCACCATCAAGAGTATTTGATGTAGATGTATAGTTAAGGGAGGTCACAGTGTGTATATTGTTCTCGCGAAGCCAGCGAAGAAAGGCCTCGTCGTTGTTTTCCGTCAACAGCACGCAAGTTCGGAGTCTGAGAGAGGCTAAGAATCTGTAGTGGCATGGCTCCGGCGCTGCGCAGCGGAAGATACGCTCTTCCACATATCCAAAGTTCGGTGGTACCATTTTCATCTTTGGCGAATCAAAACTGAGCAAGCTGCTAAAAAAAAAAAAAAGCAGAAGAAATTACGCAAGGAAAGGTAATGTACAAAGCCTTCTTTTGGGTGAGCGGGGAGAAGAGAAAGAGCGATCATACATATACCTCATTGGAAGACATTGAAGGCTAGACAAAGAAAACTAACTGGGAACATCACCCAGTCCTCCTCCACCACCCCTTCCTTTTATTTTATTTTTTTAAAAGGGAAAAGAGGAAGAGCTGGAAGATGAGTCACCCAACTAAAGCTAGAAAGACGGAACTCTTGTGCCGAACTGTCCTTGTTGCTTCTGTCTCATTGAAGCGTATGGATCGCTGCCACCGTCAGCGGCAACCTTTGTCTCGTGCATGTCTCGCTTGTTCCGAATGCGCTCATAGCTCTCTTGAATAGCACAGAGAGTAAGTGACACCTTCTTATCTGTCTTTAGAGTCTCTTTCAGTTTCATCATAAACTCATCGTCGTGGTTCACGGACTCTGTCAGCGCATTCACGGACTTTGCCACTCCACCCTCGCGACGCAAAGAATCCACCCACTCCGAGTCGTTCCGCATCTCCCGCTGAATCCCCTGCAGCCACTGCTGGTCACAGCAGGCCTGAAGCACCTCGTAGTACAGCTGCGGGTTAAACATTCGCCCGCATGCCGTCATAAACGGGGTGTGGAGGCCCACACTGCTCTGCAGGTGGTGCCCGCGGCGCAGTTCCCATCCGGCGCTTCCGGAGGAGGGGCCGCGGGCGGAATCTTCCGTCGGAATTTGTCCCGAAATGACAGGGCGCCGCTGAAGAGAAACGTGTAGTAGGGACAATACACTACAAAGTGATCCACTAGATAAACTGCGTCGCATGATACTATCTCCTTTGCGCCTAAGTACTATAACAACAACAAAAAAAATGAAGGATGATAGTGATTGTATATATATATATATATAAGTTTTTTTTTTTTTCCTTTTCACTTATTCTTTTTTTTTTCTTTTCCTTTTAAAGCATTATGGTTTTCAAATAATCGTCATAAAGTATTATATATTAAGTTCCGTCTTGAATGTATTCAATGTGAGACGGCAGATACGGAGTTGATAAAGAGAAACCGTTGTCTAAAACATAAAACAAAAAAAAAAGACATTCCCACCGCATTGTGATGCACAACTTTTCCCTCAAAAAAAAAAAAAAATGTTAGGCAGCATGTGAACAAATCTCTGTCAATCCTGCACGCTAGCAAGCTAGTGTAAACGTGTGCATCCATGTCAAATAGAATCATAACACAAAACAATACCAACAGAAGAAAAACACAAAACGCCACGCCTCCCACGCATGCCAATTTGTTCATGCAATCCACACACTTCACTCCTTCTCATTCGAACGGTTTTCACTCAGACTCCCTATATCTGCAATCAATCAAAAAAAAAAAACAAAGCGTGGGTTCACATGAAACCCAGCCTCGCTTACAGTTATATAAAAAACAATACCTTATCCAAAATAAATGCCCCCGACAAAAAAAAAAAAAAAACCTTTTTTTTTTTTCTACAAAAAAAGTTTGATTGCATAACATCAATAAAATAAATAAGCACCTCTTACCGTTTTTTTTTTCTGTTTTTTTTTTTTTTCCCCTCTTTTTTCTCTTGAAGCTAGTAAAAGAAAAGAGAGGAGAAACCTGCGATCTACTTGTTTCTTGCATAAGCTGTGGGGAAAAGCCAAAACTCAATTCCCACATCATATGGCGATCGTCATAGAGCGTGCATGTGAATACCATTAAGATGGTCATTAAGAAAAGGATTCATCTCATTTCCACAAGTATGCACAACGTTATCATATCGTACCAAAAAAAAAAAAAACGCACAAATGTCAAACTCTTAATTTTGGTTTTATTTCATTAAGAAAATGCTTCATTGTACAACAAACGGTCGCTTAAAGTAAAGTGTCATCACTTACTTTAGCTTTTCATTACTCTTTTCATTCTCTTTTACTTCATTATAAACAAAAAAAAAAAAATCTCTTCTTATCTTCTCTGTTTGGTATTTTGATACGCTTCACCTTAGTAAGTTCGTTAACTGATCCCACGACCCAAGCACAGTCTGAAATACACAGGAGAGTAACAGAGAGAAAGAAAAAAAAAAATTGTTTAAGAAAAATAAAATGCTAAAAGAGCATAGCGGAATAAACGATATATTGTTGACGCTAAATAATTACTTCAAACAGATCATCTCTCTTCCTCGCGGTTTGTTCCTATACTTAAAGTCATTTTTTTTTTTTAATTTAAAAATTCTTTTCAACAAACACACTATGGGGGGTATTGCGCATATTCGGTTTTTTTTTTTTTTTCTTCTTTGTATAATTTTTCAAATTAAAAACATTTTTTTTTCTTTTTTTTTTTTTTTATAGTCAGAGGGGGAGAAGGGGATATTGTCCTTTAATGTATATTTCGCTCTTAACTCATCTATCTGTCTCTGCTGTATTTCTTTGTGTTGCACCGCGATTATTTTTAACAGATATATATATATATATATATATATATATGTATAACAAAAAAAAAAAGAAACACGTATATAAGTTGACGGACCCGACCTCCGCGAGTTTGCCCCCGAAATCGGGCGGCGGCGCAGCAAAGACTAATAAGTGACGGCGACACGTGGACACCACTCACATGCAAAAAGCTAAAATTATCCTTTGATTTGTTTGTTTTATTCGTTTTTCATAGTCTTCTCCCGCGGTCAGAGGCGCAATGGCGATGGGGGGAGTGGGGAGGGGAGGGGGGTGGCAAGCGTGGGCCGCCTTAGTACGCACAAGCAATTGCTGTTACTATTTAACAATAACGAGGGAAAATAAAATATAAAATAAAAAAAAAGAATCCCTCTGGGTTCTATCCTTTCACACAGCAAACGCTCTTTTCGTCCCAACCACTGCCACACATTACCGGAGAGCAATGTCGTTCGTTGAAGCGATTCATTTCCTTTAGAACAAACTTTTCGTATAATATGTAATCCTTATAAGACACTTGCACTTCGTACTGGAGCACTTCAAGAACAAACAACTCCACAGTATTCCAGTCGGCCAACGAAATTTCTGCCAATTGACTTAAGTAACGGTTGCTTCGAAAGTCTTCATCGCGGTACTTGGCGGCAATAAGTAGAAGAACAGCAAAAACAAACGGTACATGTTCCACAACCGCCGCATACTCCTCTGC
Source organism: Trypanosoma boissoni (assembly GCA_030849725.1). NCBI lineage: Eukaryota > Euglenozoa > Kinetoplastea > Trypanosomatida > Trypanosomatidae > Trypanosoma > Trypanosoma boissoni. The sequence continues at coordinate 33,068 of JASANW010001415.1, read as the reverse complement.
ACACAACTCTTTTTTGCGCAGCATCCTAAGAAATCGGTCGAGGAGGGCAAGAGCCAGTGGATAGCACTCGACAGTGCAACACGAGTGGCACAAAAGACGATACACAAAGTCGCGCAGTCTACCGGTTACACCACTACCGCAAAATCCAGTTTGCATTTCACCTTTGCTTCCAGTGCATACAAAGTAATCACCACTCACCTGTGCCAATACGCATCTACGCGTAAGTATCGCCGAATCCCCATTAAACACACCGGAAATGTTTCCCTTATTACCCAAAGCACCATTGTTACACGCATGCGCACTTCTCCTAGTGCCGATATAACAACGATAGTGGTCCCACTGGTGCGTCAGGAGTGTGTCCAGGCTGAACAGAAAGGCGCGGCACCACTGCGCGTTCACCGCCGCCTCCTCGCTGTCTAACCCGTCGACCCAACTGGGGCCGGCCCCGAACGCGCACAAGAGTCCGGGAAGGGCCAGGGCAAGAGAGAGGGCTGTCATTGCGGCTTCGGGTGTGCAATGGTCCTTTTGGCCTCGTAAAAGAAAATAAGAGAAAGAAAAAAAAAAAAAGAAAAAAAAAAAGAAAAAAAAAAAAAGAAAAAAAATATTTGGGCGTTGTTCGTGCACATTCCAGTTGGAAAGTTCATATATCTATCGTATGCAGATTTGCATACTAAAACGCGTTTGGCCAACCGCTTTCATTCGGCTGAGCCAGACACCGTTTTTTGTTGTTGTTGTTTCTCTTCTTGTCTTTTTTTTTTTGTTGCTGTTTGCTTTAATTCCTTACCTGTCGAGAAACAAAGAAAAAGACGGTATGAGCACAGAAAATTTTCCGCGCAATCCCCACACAACACCGCCACTCCACTACAAAGTGCTAATACCGCAATCACCATCGCACGATGGCAAATTCATAAATATTTTAACTCAATTCCTCTTCATCGCTACTCTTTTGCTCCGTCACAGAAGACAGCATGAGACAGAGATGGGTCTACTTTTCAAACACCTTGTACAGTGAATGAAGCTCCTGAGGAATATTAGCTGGGATACCCTTATCGCCCCCAGAGCCAGAAAGCGCCCTTTTCTGCGCTTCGGCAGCGCTTTGCTGCTCCACGTTCTGCTGGCGAATCATACGCTGATGCTCCTTCCACAGCTTATCATTTGCGGACTTCTCAGCGAAGCCTTTTTGGAACCCAGCCCAGGCGGCAAAAAAGTATGCCAAGTTACGGACTTGATTCAGCGTCTTGGGGGGAGCCTTGGCCGACATGCTTAATACGAGAGAACTCACTACTTGTGAAATTAAGATCCGCAAGACAATATAAAAATAATAACAATAATAACAGATCTTGTAAAACAGCAAAATAAACAATATATACTTGTTCGATATAAATACCAAAGAAAAAAAAAAAAAGAAAAAGAAACGTTCGGTCCAAATGCACTGCACTCGCCTTATTGAAAAAACCAACATTGAAACAGTGTTTCACACAAATGTAACACATCACGCCACCAGCCTCTACTCCTTCGCATCTGCAGCCCCCTCAGACTCTGCGCTGACAAATCCATCGGTTCTTGGTGGCGGCAGGTCCGCGCGCAACGAAGAAATTGGTATGAAGAGATCGTTTTGAGTCTCCACTCGTCCCAAAGGATTCCCCCGTAAGCACACATTGATCACGGCAACACCACAAAGGCATGACAGCAGTGCCTTGATGGTGCCAATGAAGCTTCCACCGGCACCGGGTTCACCAAACCACGCAACTGCAGCGGCTCCACGGCGCGGCGCCGCCCCGGTCGCGCTCACTGCGCGAAGTACTCTGAGAGACGTTGGTTAAAATAACGTTCTCAAACTATATATATAAAAAAAAAAATTAAAAAAAAAAACTCAAAAAAGTAGACAAGAAATATATATATATATATATATATATGCATATATAATCAATGTACAAAGTCTATAGGAAAAAGCATACAGGCACATATATCCGGGTTCACCCGGTGAAAGAGATACAACGCAAGAACAATAAGGCTCTTTTGTTACTTTACTTTCGTGTGCCATATCGTGATATTTATATATATATATTTTTTTTTTTTAATATATATTCTACATGTTCTGAGAGCAAAGCCCTCACTCTGGGAACCGTAAGAGCAGACTGATCAGCTCTTCTTCATCCCAACCCACACAATAAAAAAAAAAAAGAACACTTTTCCTCAGTCTCTACGAAAGCCTGAAATGGTGTCTACTCATACGATTGTCCTTTATCTCAACACCAGGGCCATAGCGATCCACAGGCATTGGATCTAACTCCGGTTTTGGCTTCGAGAGTACTGGCATGGACTCCTCAATGGCGTGAAATGTTCGACCAAACTTGCTGCGAAACGTCGGCATGTGGCCTTGATAGCCCGGCAAGTGGCGAAGATACATTGACCGCGCTTCGTTCTCTTCGCGCCCGTTAATCCATTCGTCGCGATTGTCACGGTCAGTGTAGTAGTCAAAGAGCCGCTCGCGACGCACGTGAGTGGTCGACTTTGACGGCAGCACCACTGCCGCGTGTTGCTTGCGCTCCATCGGAGCCGCAATCAGTCGAACTCCCTTGAGGCTCTCGAGCAGTATGTCCCCCACTTCAGCATAATTGAGCACAATCGCAGCAAAGAAATTCATCACATCATTTGGCGGTACACGACCCTTCGGATAGCGTGATTGCGTAAAAACCATACGCATCTCCAGCAAAATCCCCGCGGAGGCGGACGCCAATGACTCTTCGCCCGCGAAAACCTTTTCGATTACTTCTATCACGTCGTCCATCAGAACCTCGTTTGTCTCGCCACTGCCGTCAAGGGCCTCCGCACACATTTCATGAAGTACAGCCATCTGGCTTTCGCTAAGACGTGCCAAGGGACGTACTAGTTCAAGAAACGTGTCGACAAGAAGCCCACCTTCGTCCGAGTAGGCGCGGCGAATACCTTTAAACTCAGCTGGCGTAAGCATCACACCGCAATTTGTTACAATCTGTTTGAATATCACAGGATTAATACGACGTATTTTGGTAGTAGGACAAGTACTCAACCCAAAGTCTTCGTGTAGTTTTTGCTCGAGGTCAAGGTAACCAATTGCTCCACCTCGCAGTAACAAATCTGTCGTTTTGCATAGCGCCGGGGACACCGCTTCCCTTGCCAAGATAAGCTCTGCGGGGGTGAGAACAACGTTATCCATCTCTTTCAGAATTATAAACAATACGAACGAGAGGAACAGAAAAAAAAAAAAGAAGAAACCACTCCAAAAAATAAAATAGAACAAAAACAAAAAATAAAAGAACAAAAAAAAAAAAAAAAACATCTAAGCATGTACAACCTAACAATAAAAAAACAAATTCAAAAAAAAAAAATAGGAAAAGCAATTGCACGCTATCTCTGATTGATGATAACTACATACACGCACGCACACACACAGAGAGAGAAATAGAATGAGAGAGACCCCAATAACTATAGTGACAGATAAATACTAATTGGTTAACCGATTGTATTTTTCTCACTTTTTTTTTTAATACCCCTCATGCGTCTCCTCACTTCTTCTTCTTCTGTTAATCTCTTTTGAGGGGGGAAGGGAATGGGCCCTTTTCAGGAGGCAAATCTGAGCTCTCCACCAACAGTCATAAGGGGACGCAGTGGGTGCACTGCACAACTAGATGGCAACAAGGCGCCCTGTGTGTTAGCAACTTTCATCGGCCTCTCAAAAACCGGTAGACCACGCATGTTCAGCGCCGCGTAACCACTGTCGGAGAACAGCACTCCAAGCAAACCGGTGTGCACGCCAACCTCAAAACTTGCAATTGTCGGGGGTTTCCCAGACCATGCAAAGTGTGCCGCGCGCCCCGTGTGACTTCCAAAAAGACCCGCAACATCAGTCTCCACACTCGGTTCCGTTATCTTCCGGCTGTCGTAGAGTCGCACCGTGCTGCGCGTGGCCGTAGCAATCATCAACGCCGCCGGCCCCTCAACGGGCCCCGCACCGACGATTGGCTCTGCAGGGGCTGACGGGGCGGCACGGCGGCTGAGGAGCCCGACGGCGCCAAGAAAGCCCTGCCGCTGACGGTCGTCGTAATACCGAACAACGCCGTCCGAGCAGCCGGCAAAGACAGCGCGGCCGGTTGTGTGAGCTGTAAGCGAAGTGATATTTGGGTCGCCAGAGACCTCAAGTCGCTGGACAACTTGCTCCTCGTCCATTGAGAGTATGTGTACCTCTGCCTTTCCGTCCTTTCCAATCAAGCCGCCGTATAGTAATTTTGCGTTATAAGCTCGATAGACGCATTTGATATCAACATTACCACGTGGCGGGCACGCAGAAAAGGCCGCAACCTCTATTGGTGTCCCTTGCGACATTTCCCAGCAACTCCGAACAAGGCTGAAGCCCCCACGCTTGTTCACTAGCAATAGACCTGCCTGCTCCGACAAGTCATTGATGATCACCGCATTACTCAAAGGAGCTGCAAGGCGAACCGCAAAACTGTGGATTTGCGTTTGTTCAGCGTAAGTATCATACGACAGATGATAGATGCGCTGCGTAGTTGCAAGAACCATCGCCGGTTCAAGAGCACGAAACGCGGCAGCAATGACCTGCTCACCGCTCACGAGGCTAGTCAGTAACTGGTGTCGAGTGGATACTCTCCTAGAGTTTGCCGCCGAGTCGGCACTGTTACCATTGCTACTTCCAAAACTAGCTTCACCTGGACTGCTGCTTAAAAAGGATTCTCCACGTGAAGAGCGAGTCTTCGATACGGAAGATTTTGATTCAAGGCGGCAGTCCTGCAGGTCAAGCACCAACTGTCTCATGCTGTCTGCGTTCTTAGTGGTGCGCGCGCGATCCGCCTCGGAGACAATGTGTGATGAGTCCGCTGAAACGACGCGCGACATACTTCGCAGTGCCTCGCTAGCAAATCTATGAGACTGCGGAAAATCACCGTTTGCAAGGGATGTGACTGCCGCGGCGACTTTGCTCGACTCGCAGGTCTGATGCAGCATGAAGAGCATAAGCGCAGCGTCGTGCACTATTGCTCGCAGAACGGCAAGGACGCCCGGATCCACCGCTGCCGTGTCCATGGACGCCGCTGGCGGCGGAGGCGGGTCGTCCTGCGTAAGAAGACCGACGGCAAAAATGACAGAGTGGTCAAAGCGGCTGTTCACTGTGGGGCGCGAGGCATTGAGCCTGGACTTGACGTGAACATCAAGCTCGTCAAGCTGCCACTGCACGGCTTCGCTGCCAACAGACAAAATGTAATCCATAAAGCGACCAGACTCTGACTCTGCGCAAAGAGACGGCACGAGCCACCCGTAGTGATGAAAAACTTGAGAGGCAAAGAAGATAAGCTCCTCCCGCACGCTCATACTAGCATCAAAAATAAAGCTGCGCAGCTTGATAAGCAACGACTTCTCCACTTGCACACGCCGGACCTGCTGCTCGGCAGAAAGATTGTCAACACGCACACCAACCAAAGACGCGAGCAGCGTCACGCAAGAACTGCGCACAATAGGCGAACGATCCTGTAGGAGTTGAGTGAAAAGGTCAAGATGTGTCGTACACTCCTGAGACACAAAATTCTTTGCGTGTCTAAGACCCGTGACAAGTTGTGCAAGCACGAGACACGACCACGAACGCACCTCAGCGCTTGGAGATGAGAGGCGTGCAAAGGTAGCATTCAGCAGTTGATTGTTCCAGGAGAGCATACACTGCCGTTCGCCGCCACACCGAAGTAGTTGGCAGAGCACGTAGCACGCCATCGCTTTGCAGCGATGTAAATCTACATCCCGCATGAGATATAACGCTGTTTCCAACTGCTGCTGCTGCTGCTGATTGTGTTCTGCACTTTGTTGTTGTTGTTGCCGTTGTTGTTCAACATCTTGTTTTTGATGTTGTTGTGCCGTGTCAACGGGAACAGGTTGCAGTGGCTGCATCCACACTGATGACTCCGTGCTGGGTTTCTGATGCTGATGTTGATACACAGCATCTCTTCCTGCGATAATGCTATCATTCACAATACTGTCTGCATTACGTTTGTTTGTGTTCATGACATTCGTTTTGGGAGTGCTAGCAGCGATATCCATATTCCCGGTGGCATTAGCGTTCTTATTGAATGCTGCAAGCCCGTCCTCTACAGTGACAACTTGTGTCGTTTTTTCGTCCATTTGTAAAAGGCGAATGAATCGCTTGTCAGACTGTGACTTCAGCAGCTCCGCGGTGCCCTGCACCGGGTCCGAGCGCACAATTTGCATCCATAAAACACTGACAATCAAAAAAACCTCGGGATGTTGCACAAGTAACTTGGTAACATATGGTATAATTCCACACAAGATAGCACGTTTACCGGCTATCACGCCCGAGTCAAGATACTTCACGAGAAGCGTGAGTGTGGGAACGCGATACGATATCTGCGTAAGCGCACGCAACACACTCGGCAGCTCTTCCGGCTGCTCCATGAGATCACCAGACTTGACCCACACCTCAAAGGCCATCAACTGGTCCGTGAAGAAGGACGAAGGGCGGTACGCGTAATTAGGGTTTACCGCTAAATCACGCGTAAGAAGCTCCGGTAACTGACAGATGACATTTTCAAGCGTATAATCCCAAAGATCCCACATGTGGTGAAGATGCGCTTCCTCTGAAACGCGTGGGTGCGAAACCGGCACACAGCCCACTCCACGCATCAGTCGGTCCGCAAGAAGAAAATTGCGAAAGAGCGCTCGAGTCATAGTATCTTGGCGAAAAAGTTGATAAAATTGTGCCGGTGTAGCGGTACACCACATGATGGTCTCCGTCACCGCGGTGAGAATCCAATTAAGTTCGCCAAGTGGCAATCTGCAGTCACCAAGTTCTCCAGGAATACTCCGAATCATATCATCCGTCACGTGAGGCAAAAGGTACTTGCGATGTGAATAACTGATGTACCAGCTAAGTGCCATGCGTAGTGGCGTTGTGAGGCATGCGGTGAGCACGTCTGCCGGCAGCAAAGGATTTAGCGGAAGAAACTCACCGGCCTGGCAGGCGCAAATAAGCATATCATGCGGTCGACACTCATGCATGCGCTCCTTATACCAATGCTGAAGAATAGACCCAGCCGAGTTGCACTCAAAGACGTAGAGCGCTGGGGAGTCCACTAGTTGTGCGACGTCAGAAATGTTTAGCGGGACGTAATGTGTGCGATCCCTGTTCAAGAACCAAATCTCTCCGTGCGGTGTCGCGCGCGGCATGCCATGTCCGTTGTAATGAATAAGTACGCGACCTTCACGGGCCCGCCGGCGCATTGATGCCATTAACTGTTTTGCCTCATCAACGTGAACCTCAATCGCCTTTTTAAATGTTGTCTCGCGTTGCTGAGTGCGATACTGCTTTTCTAGTTCACTCGCAATAGCCTCGCTGACGCTGCCAGAAGCGAAACGACTCATTTGTGCATCGAGCGGGTCCAACCAGCACTCAAGCCGCGCACACGGCTCTACGCGTGGACAATCCGGTGGGCCGTTGCCCACATGCAGGCACAGTATCAGCAGCGCATGCATAGTCTTGACCCGATGCCGTGCAAGGCGCTCGACCGCGGCCAAATCCTCCGGAACCATTGCGGCAACCTCGTCCGCGTCAAGACTTGCGACGAGCGCTGGAAGATGATGAGGCGCAAAAGCGGCAAGTCGCTCCTCGACAATTGCGTTCACCGCCGGAGAGGATGTTGAGGAAGACGACGCCGCCGCCACGCGCCGACGGTTGAGCATTTGTTTGGGTTTACTGCGGGAGTATTTTTTTTTTTTTCGTATTATCCCTTTGCTTCGCGTTCCCTACTTCAGTACTACGGAGAAGTGAGCAGTTCTTTTTTTTTTTTGTCTTTTTCCACTAATAAGAAATGGGTCACCTCTGAAGGTTAAAAGAAATGTATAGTAAAGAGGAGGGCGAGAGAGGAATTAAAAGGAAATAAAAGGAAATAAAAGGAAGAGGAAAAAAATTGGGTCGATCAGTACATTTCACGCGAAGCGCAACGCTAGCACACAAGAACATTAGATGTATTTCATAACGTCTTTTGGTTTTTTGTTTTTACAAATGCATCGCTTCGTACTAAAGCACGTACTTTTCATTTCTTCATCCTTATATATAAGGATTTACGCGAGAGCGTGTGGACATTGACTCATTCCACATCATTTTTTATTGTTCTTGATGTTTTTTTTTGTTTTTCCTTGTGTGCAAGTTTTTCGTTGTTGTTGTTGTTTTTTTTTGTTTTTTTTTTGTAATTGCACTACACATTTTTAATCGTTACAATTATTTTTGTTTTGTCCTTCTCTTATTGACTTTTTGTTTTAATGTTTTTATACACACACGCATGCACACACACCCTGAGACCGTGAGGGATTAAGATAGAGCGAGAAGGAGAGACCCATCCACATTACACGACATTCGCGTTGTCTGTCTTGAGGACAACACGGATGCCAATGCTTGTAAGCTCCGCGGCCCACAGCCGCAGCACTTGCGGGATCTCCACGAACGCAATTGTGTCCGTTGTCTCCTGCTCCCCCGCCCCGCAGAACCGGCAGGTCTTCCACGTCGCGTACTCCGTCGCGTGGCGCTCGTATATGGAAAGCAGCGAACCGCACTCCACACAAATAAACGCCTTCGTCTTGTCCGACACGTGCAGCAGTCGGTCGACGACCACCTCTGCGATGCCGTGCGAGAGCAGCCCGTCGCGCTCCATCTCTCCAACGCGCACGCCGCCGTGGCGCTTGCGGCCCTTCACCGGCTGCCCGGTCTTCGTGACCGCACGGTGCGTGTGGGTGTCCGTGCGCGCGCGGGCCTGCCACTTGTCGCTCACCATATGCCGCAGCCGCTGGTAGCCGGAGATCCCCATGAACACATCCGCCTCCATCTCTTCGCCGCTGATGCCGTCCACAAGGCGCTCGCGGCCGTAGCGGTTGTATCCCAAACTCACAAGCGCGTCGCCAAGCATTGCGGCAAAGCGCGGTTGCTCGTCTACAACACTCCAAGCGCTGTGGTCGCAGAAACGGCCCTGCGCGGCGCCAATCTTTGCACCCATGATCTCCAGCACCATACCCACCGTCATACGCGAAGGGAAGGCGTGGGGGTTGATGATCACATCAGGTGTAATCCCGTCCCGCGTGCTAAAGGCAAGGTCATGCGCACGAATATGCAGCGGAAGCGTTCCCTTCTGACCATGCCGCGAGGAGAATTTATCACCCACATCCGGCGGGCGCGGAATGCGAAAGACGACGAGCGCACTCGTCGGATCCGGTCCATCGTACGTCAGCGGCACGACGCTGTGCACCCATGCGTTCTCACCCTTGTCAAAATGCCTCCACTTCGTCACGTGATGACGTGTGTACTCGTACACCCGCTTATTCGTTAGCGGATCCATACGCTCGTAACGCTTCGCGCAGCAGTACACAGCGCTACTGTCACGAATTCCAGGATATTTGTGATCCAAATCAAATGAAAAAAACTCCGATTCAGGTGCGACGCGCTTCCGCGGAAGTCCATGCGCATCTAATTCTGCTGTAAAAGGTTGACCATTTGAGAGAAGATTCTGAAAAACGTACACATCATCCTTTTCACCTTTTTTACCTCCCGCCGTGATGACCTTGGCGACGGTAATGCCAGCGGTTAACATGCCAAACTGTGATGCGGTACTATTCAGAATAACCGCATCATCCAGATCGTATCCAGTGTAAGCAAGGATAGCAACAACAGCATTCACACCTAAGTTGACATCATCAAGTCCATAATAATCCATGGGTAAAGTCCTGCTGATGTATCGTTGAGGGCAATACATCCGGAACAGTTTTGCCTCTCTACGCCATGCAAGGGATTGAATTTGTGTACCAGCCGACTGCTTCGATAGACCACATTGAAAGAGATTACGCGGGGAGCAATTATGCTCAAAAAAGGGGATTGTGGTCGATGTTAGACTTAAAATATTGCTCCCATTTTGCTCCATAAACTCAAACTTGCGGTTGACCTGCAAAACACCATCCATAAGATCCGATGGCACACCCGCGATGTTGAGCCAGGTCTGCTCCCATGCTCCAACATACACAAGCGGAAACGGCACCTCATCAGCTGTCGTATCCGATTCAATCTGCTGTATCGGTCGCATAAGTCGGCCATTGTCGTAAAATATATAGAGCCCGGCGGGATCTTTGAAGCCCTGTGGCACATACACTACTTCAGTAGCATGGAGTGCGCTCACGTTTCGCCTACGAGCAATACCATTACGGTCGAGGAGCTTCGCGTCTCGGATGGCTTTTTTATGCCGAATGGCTTTCTCCGCACGTTGGGCTACGTCAGGTGTGACATATCCAAGAAGCTTTCCCTCTAGCCACACAGGAACAGTGCCCAGCAGACGGTCAATGAGTGAGTCAGGGGAGTCATTGTTCCGCATTATACCCAACTCAGCGCAGAGTTTTGTGAGCAGCTCCGCTCTTTCCCTCGAGTCGGGAAGAATAGAATTAGAGACAATAGTGCTCACAGTCAAGTGATTTAGGATACCGCAGTCTTCACCGTCTGGACTATGTACCATGCAGATGAAACCGTACGCCTCACATGGAAAACGTCGCACCTCACTCGACCGCATATCCGCAATTGTTTTACCTCGATGCAGGCACCGCAGTTGTTCAAAAAAGCGGTAAAAGTTCAGATGTTCTGCCATAACAACCCACCCACTCGTCTGTGGGCAATAAAAATCTTCCTCGCGATCGAGAACGAGATTCCCTGTAATAAGTAGTCGGTTCAATAGATCAAGCGGATCTGCCGGACTTCGTCGTTCACAGAACTCAGTGTATTGTCGCAGCTGTGAAAGAGACGTGCCTGCATCTGGCGCCGATCCATCGGCAAGCTGCAGTAGTGACTTAAAAAGGCTTGCCGGAATATGGGTGCCTAAACGATACACAAAGCCTTTCATGTATTTGTTTAGACAAACCTCAAAACCTCCCATGAGGACTTGAGAGACAGTAAAAACCTCTTGGTATGCCGGAACATCGTTGCCCTGGTGATCTAGTTGGCCATCTACAAATGAATAGAGCTGTCGTACAATAGCAATCATGGCGTCCATCTTTGCCTCAAGCTCCTGCAACAGCTTAGGGGGTAACCACGCAGCACACTCTTCAGGGGTTGCAGACGGGAATAGGTCTGGGGTTGGCACATCAGTGTTGAGATGTGGAAGAATGTGACGACGAAGCATAAAAACGCCATACCACGCATCATGCATACATTGGTATGTCTGGTGAAACTGTGGGAGAAAGCGAAAGCTGTTAGAGTTCTGGTGATACTCCCGGTACATGCGACCCAAGACAGCAATAAAGTCAAGGAAGTGTATAAGGTTGCCGTAGGGTTTTTGGTGATGATGTTGCAAAAGTGCCTCGACACGTGCAGCATGCGAACCGCTACCGCTACTACCACTAGCATCAGTACCGTTGTTATTATTAATACCCGCTACATTTTCAGCAATGCCAATCGTGAGGAGTTTATACAAGTCTATTGCCGAGTGGTGGCGGGTATTAAGTGCAAAAAGAAGGAGCGGTACGGGGATGTGCCAAACCACTCTGCGTGCAAAGCTAAAAACAACTTCCCCAGTTGTAGAATAATAAAAGTAGTTTTGAATTGTTAGACCACTTGGCCGCTTGCAACGAATAACAACTGCCTTGGGAGAGAACCCTGGACCCTGTGAGGTAAACTTTTCACGGTAAATGTTGATCGCCAAGTTGCAACGCTGCATGAGGAGAGCGCGGAGAATGCGCTCCCCGCCTCGCATCACAAAGTACCCGCCCACTTCCTTCTGCTCCTCAAGTGCGCGGAAGTGGTCCAGACGTGCATCAACTCCACGGAGAGCGCAGCGCGCACCGCGTACCATCTCCGGAACCTCCGAAAAGGCGAGCCACACTTGTTCGCGGCTCGGCACCAACGCGGCGTAGCGCTCATGCTCCTCCAGTGGCACGTTGTGCTCACGCATAAGGGTGAGGAACTGTGGCATGAGCGTGTAGAGAGTGAGTCCGCCTTCCGCGACGAGGCGGTACCCAATGCGCACGTGGCACGCCTGCGCGTATGTCTCGCCAGTGCGCCGGTAGAACTGTGGCGTGGCAAACGGAAGGCACGCGTGCACGATGCGGTCGTGGATCCCTTGTGCCTCCTCCACAACCTCTGCCTCCTTCAGACGCTTCATCTCAACAAGCGCGGCAAGATCGTGCTGCCCCGAGATCGCGCGGTCAAAAGAGCTCTGCTCCTCCTCCTCCCAGCGCGCACGGAGACGGGCAAGCTCCGCAATCGCATGTGCCACGCGGTCGCGCAGAATTGTGAGTTCGCACCGCTGCGACTGCGCGGCAGCTCCACCGTCCGACACACCTACCAGCGAGCGGTCCGCCGTAAGCACGCGATTCTCCAGGCGCGTGAGCATAAGCTGCGCATGCTCCATCACTATGCGCGCACAGCGGGCAGGCCGCACGCCGACCGCCACGTCAAGGACGACGACGGACACAAGCCCTACCGGGGTCGGCGAGCGCTGCCCAATATCGTTCACCACTGCACTGTACACAGCGCCCTCATTCTTCGCCTCGCGCACAAAGGCCGAAAGCCGCTGCGCCGCGAAGGCGTCAAACTCATCGATGTGGAACGCAGTGAGGTCGGAAAGAAGCTCGGTGTTGACGCGGCTTGGCATTTCACTCGCGCGGTGGGTTAAAAGCTCGCCCAGCTCCTCAAGCTCCCGCGCCGCCTCGCGCACGTGCCGCAGCGCAAGCCCCTCGTACACAGACTCCCCGGGGGTCGCGCCCTTTGCCTCACACGCAGCGGCAGCCGCAGCGGCGTGCGTGGACAGTCGGTCGACCTCCTCCGCCGCGTACCGCAAGTGCTTTGGCCCGCCGCTGCTTGGCGTGCCGACGCGCTCCGGGTTGTACTCGAGGCGCGGGAGCTCAGCGCGCAGCGAGTCAAAGAAGCGGAGGACGTCCTCCCCACCGGCCGAGTCGAGCGCCGCGCTGTGTGCGTGGCGCTCGCCAATGTAGCGCAGCCGGGTGACGGCGTTGCGAATGAGCTGCAGCCGCTCAAAGGGCGCCATCGTCGCCGGCGGCAGAGAAGGCTCGCGGCGGCTCTGTGGCCGGCGGTGGCGGCTCGACGCGGCACTGCTGCCGTGCGCTGAGGAGTGCGTCTCGCCATAGGACGAGGCGTGGGAGCGCGAGCTGCGCTCAGACATCTTCGATCGCATTGGCGTTTCGTCAATTCTACTGCTTTACTCGTGCGACTACGAAGAATATGTTTTCTCCTTGATAATTTCTTTTTTTTTTTTCTTTTTTTTTTCCCCTCGGAGAGATAACAAAGCAAAACACTTTCAATAATTGTATTCAATAAAATTATATATATTTATATATATAAAGAGATAAATTGGGAATAATATATATATATATATATATAGATATATTTGCCAAAAATAACAAAACCATAATACACCGTGAATCTACACATTCCTTCACAAATTGTGAAGGCAAAAAAAAGACAAAAACATGACACGCAGACAACACGTAATCAGACCTAGAATGAACACTCACTCAACCTCAAAACCAAAACAAGACAACGAACCAGAACAGCCAAAAAAAATAGCAAAAAAACAAAAAATACAGACACAGCGTCAAATCCCAAAATTCACAAAATGGAAGAAAGCAAGGGAGCAAAACGCCGAAAAAACGCAATTGATCACCAGCCAATTATACCGAATGAAAACACCGAAAAGGTAAAACATGCGCGGCACGTCAATAAAAAGAAACTTCGCCAGACGACCACCTTCAATCTCATACATAAAGCGAAGAAGCTGAAGTTGTCGCTCCGCGTCCTCACGTGCACGGACCATACGGAATAGCGGCGCATACGTAACAAAGGTTCGGCGAATGCCCCTCCCCCGCATTTCCTTCACAATATCAATCGCCATGTCATATTCGTCATTCAAACAGTACGCCCGCACCATTTGGTTTGCAAGTTCTCGCTGCACAATCTTTGGCTGCGCCACAGAGTAGTCCATAAGCTCCCGATAAAGCTCCTCCGCCTCGTGAAGTGTCATCTTGCCACGCTCCACATCGTACGCGACGAGGCTAAATAGCGGCACAAGGTGATGGGCACCAAGAATCGAGAGAATGTGTGCGCTCTCTCTCAGCCCGCCCTCAAGAAACCACAAGGTGTGGATTGACGGGCGCACCTCTGCGTGCAGCACGTGTTTCTCTATAAAGTCCTCGGCATTCCGGGCGCCAAGCGCAAGCTGCGAGAGCGTCACCTCCACCTGGCGCTCCACCCGCTGCAGCGCAATGGCGTTCTCAAGCTGCACTATCTGATCCATGCGGTTGTACAGCACTGGCGGGAGGGAACCCGTGATACCGATGGCCCGAAGCGGCCTTTGCGGGCGAATCATTTTGAAGTGATCGTATCCCGGCCGCACGTACGGCATGCCGCCCACGTGGCTTGGCGACACGGGGTAGCAGCTGACGCCCATCCACGGCTCTATGTCCATCCGACCGCGCCGCAGCAAAGTCGAAGACCGCATCTCTCAGACACGTCACGCTACGCTGCCAAAGAAGAGGGCGAACAGGGCGAGTAGGATGGGCGGGGGGGACAAATACTGGACAAAAAAAAGGTGACCCTAGAACAAATAAATAAAAAAGACCTTTATGCATTAAGAGAAAAACAAGAGATTGCATGGTATTTTATAAGCTCTCTTTTTAAAACATATGTAAAAAAAAAAAGAAAATGTTAAATTCTCTTTCTCTGTGATTGAATCAACTTCTCATCCACGTCAGTCACACAGATCCCCCCTTTCCCCCCCCCCCCATCTCCTTTGTGCCTGCGCTACGAGAATCAAATAGGAGCAATTGTCTCTACCAAAATATTCTCTTCGATGCGCGCAGCCACTGCCTCTGCCTCGTCGTACGCAGTCACAATTTCTTGCGCCAGCGCCGCGTCCTCCGCGCCGAGCCGCGCGGCCTCCGCGTCGAGCGCGTCGATTGGCGCATCCGGCAGCGCAGCGGCGGCCGCCTCGAGTGCCGCAAAGTGCGCGTCCAGTCCGGCGACGAGGCGCGTGATGCGCTGGCGCTCCTCCGCCACCTCCCACTCGAGGCGCTGCGCCGCGGTGTCCACAAGAGATCCGCTCCCGTCGCTTGCCTCCGCAGCCGCAGCCGTCGACTGCGGCATGGCGTCCGCGACGGCTGAGAGCAAAGCATCGCGCATGGCCTCAACGCACCCCGCAAGCGCCGCCTCCGCAGTCACAATTTGACCGGACATCGCTATCCACACCCAATCGCGCGCAAGAAAAGAGGAAAAGAGCACAAGGTAGACCACAAAATCAAAGCAAAGAAAAAGATAAGCAAAACGGTACAGAATGAATACGCGTGCGTGCGTGCGCACCTGTGTTCTTGTGCTTGTGTCTCTGCACGTAAATACGTATATATATATATATATATGTGAGGGCAGCCTTAAACGGAAGAAGACGCAGCAAAAGGCCAACAAATAATAACAATAATAATAATAATAATAATAATAATAATAATAATAATAATAAATTAAAACTATTCACATGGTGACGCAACTCTTCATGCGCTTCAACGCAAACGCCGCGGCGGCCCTTCCATTGAGCTGCTGAAGCCTTTGCATCTCCGCCCGCAGCTCCGCCGGGAACGCCTCGCCAAGAAAAAGCCCATCGCCATCGCGCAGCGCGTGCGGGTCCCCCGCAACGGGACGCTGTGTCCACACATCAAAAAGCCGCCACTGCACCGGGCGCACAGCCGCCGCGCGCTCTTCCACGCAGCGCACGGCGCGGTCAAGCACGCGCCCCGCCGGCCACGCACTCGCAAGCGCCATGTAGAAAGGCGCCAGCGGCGCCCGCAGCAGCGTGTCCTGCACAAACACAACCACAACCACAGCGGCGCGGAGGTTTGACACGTCGCACGCGCCAAAGGGCTTCGCGCGTGTGTTATAAGTGCCGAACGCGTCGATCGGCGGCGGTTGGCGAAAAGGCCATTCGTTATTTGCCGCAGCGGTCGGCGGCGGCGGTGGCGCTTCCGCACACGGCGCCGAGGACTCCGCCGCCACCAGACGCGGAAGTGCGCCGCGCGCCTCGGGATCCGCCGGGGATTGCATTTCTGTCTCTGCTTCGATCACCACTTGCATTCGCACACGCGCGGCGGCGGAGCGCATCCGCCCCGTGGCGCTCGACGAAAAAAGACACTGCTCAAGCTGCTCCTTCGCCTCCGTGTTTTCTTTCCCGTTCTCACCTCCAGAGAGTACAAGCGCCACAACGCGGCCATCGATCGCCGCGTCTCGAGCCAATGCCGAAAGCGGTATTTCGCGCAGTTCAATCCCAGTGCTCGCCCTTGACCCAGTGACGTGACAGAGACGCGCGGGACTGGCAAAGGCAGCGTGTGCAGCCTGCCAGCGCTCGAGCAGCTGCCCAACGGACATTCCCGCGGCAACTGTCAGCGACGCGACGGCGGCGTCGGCGCCGAGAACAACAGCTGTCACGGCAAGCTCTTCGCCGCGATATCCCTGCGGCGCGAGGCGCAGTGGCGCACGTGGCACGAACGCCGCGCACACGGCGGTCATGTCGCCAGCGGCCTGGGGCGGCAGCGGCAGTGCCTGTGCGGCGACTGGACTGACCGCGTGCCGCACCGGCGCCTCGTGTCCGTGAAAGCGGTGGGCGGCGCAGTAGTCGCGCAGGCACGCGGGGCACGGCGTGAGGACACAGAGGCCGCTGCCGCACGTGGCGCAGTGGTGCGCCGGGGCGGGGGGCGGGGCAGGCGGCGCCGGGGCGGCAGCGGACTCCGCCACGCACTGCCGCCGCGTCGACGGCACGGGATGATCGCGAATGTGTTCCCCGCAGAGGACGGCGTGGCAGCGAACGCACGTGAGGGGCAGAAAGTCAAAGTGGCCGCATACACTGCACGTGGCCCCGCTATCATCGTGCTGCAGGGACATTTGCGTCAGTAAAAGTTTCTGACTGTATTTACTCTGACTAGAAAGGAAGGACAGGACCAAAAAAAAAAGTAAAAAAAAAAAAAACTTTCATAAAGATAAGAACATAAAATCAAAGGAATCTCAGGCACTCATACCTTTATGGGCAATATTTTATATTTTTTCCAATCCGCAGAGTAACTTCGGTGTTTTCAAGGCAAAACACTACTACACATTTGGGAAAACATCAAGTTCCCTACCGATATTTCTTCAACATTTTATCTGTATTATTCCTCTCCTTTTTTTTTTCACGCAATTTATCTCGCTCTATTCAATCCTTTCAGGTGGATGGGGAAGCAACAGCGAGGTATAACCAGGAGAGCAAAAAAAAAACAAAATAAAAATGCACGCGAATGCTCAGATTGCGTTACACAAACAAAGGTGCTGAATTAATCTTCTAATACCATCTCCATCGTTCTAGACGCTTGTAGTTATGAATAAACTCTTTTGTATATACCTGCGAAGCGTAGTAGTTCTGATCCTGGAAGTGCGAATAGTGTGGCATGTAGGCCGCGTGGTAAAGGTACACAGCTATAGCCATTGGAGAAAACCCAACGATGAAGAACGGTAAAAATGTATCTGTCATTGTCCACTGATGTGGTGGGTTGAACCAGCGACCCGAGAAAGGAGGGGCAAATATATTAGATGTGGCGTGGCCACGAGCAATTGCTGTTTGGCGCAACATAAACTCCCCTATACTAGATATAGATAGATATATGCCTAAAATAAATGCGCTTTTTTTTTTTACAAAAGAGGGAAAACGGAGAACAAAGTAAAGTGAGAGAGCAAAGAACCACAGGGCGACTCAATAACAATATAAAATTTAAAGAAACGCCAACAGAAAATTAAAAAAAAAGGCAACAAAGGAAGAAACAAGCCCATTGACGATCAGTGGCGTCGGTAAGAAGAGTAGTCTTTCAAATTATAGAAAACACGACCACTCCAACCTCACAGAGCGCACTCACCCAAATGTCCAAGAATACCTGCAATTTCTTCCCCGTTTCGCCACGCACGGAGAGTCAAAAAAAAAAAAAAATGGTAGCTGTACTCAAAAAAAACGAGAATAATAACAATAAAAGACGACAATTAGATAATTGTAGATGGTAACAACAGCATAAGCAAAGTTTGCTTCCAAATTAGTGAGCTGTACGACGCTCAGACATCAAGGCATCTAACGACTTATTGTTTTGCGAATAGCCGGCGAAGTTATTAGTGAATTGCTGGTCGCCTCCGCTTCCAGTGCCCATACCCCCTGTGTTGGCGCCCATAAATCCTGTAAGGGCTCCACTACTTTGGTAAACACCACCCTGTTGTTGGTACTGCGCCGGTGGATGCATTTGTTGCATAGCAACGTTTGAGGAGTTAAAATTACCAGATGGTGCTGTCATTCCCCATTGATTTGACTCCGGCGGCAGAGTGAATTGCGGTGGCGGAACTCCCACAGAAGACCCACCGAACTGTTGTTGTTGTTGTTGTTGATGATTAGGCATCATCATCGGCTGCGTCTGCTGAGCGCCACCAAACCACATACCGCCACCACTAGCAGGCGGCTGAGACTGTGCCGTACCCATAAACGCCGAGTGTCCCTGCTCCATGGGTGGCATTTGAAACTGCTGTTGCTCCTTCATACATGTATTGAGAAAAGCATCGAAAGGGTCGGCAGGGCCACGTCCATGCACTTCTGATGACTGTGCCGCTGGAGCGCTTGCCCACCCGGGTTGCCCAATTGTAGACGCTACGGCCGGTCCCGTCAAAGGGGCGGGTGCAAAGAGATCGTCGAGCATGTCCGTTGCTGGCTTTGGCGGCTCAGTCATTACGGGATCCGCCTTTGGCGTCTCTGTCCTTGACAAATCACTCTTTCGCGGCTCCGACTTTGGCGTCGCTGGCGTAAAGGCAGAAGGGGGACCGTCGCTGTTGAGGCGTGCCTGTGCTTCCTCTTCTTCTTGCAGGCGCCGCGCCAACTCCATGTCGGCGTCGACAGTGGCCCGTGACACTGCCGAGGCCCTATGCGCTTGCTGGTGAAACCTGCGTTCGATATCGGCAGCATTCAGGCCGCTGCGGCTTTCCTCCTCGCGCTGCATCCGCGCAGCGAGCTCCATGTCGAAACGTTCTTGCTCCTCCCGTGTACGCGTGACGGGCGAGAGGCGCGGAATGTAGGGGTCGTATGAACTCGAATGCATCCCGCCTCCGCCGCCGTTGCCTGCGAAGTCCGACGAGTAACTGGAGTAGCGGCCAGAGTACCCGCCCGCGGTTCCGCCCCGCGAGGATCCAGCGGTGAGCTTGGAGTGTGTGAGAGCCGCCTTGTCGCGCTCCCCACGCAACAGCGCGCCGTCACTCAGAAGGTCTGTCAACTTTTTGGCGCGCTCCCGCACTGAGAGGCCGTGGTCTACGCCTTTTTTCCCCGTATAGTAAAAAGACTGTGAAATCTGACGAAGTATCGGCAATACGGAGCATATATCGGGTAATGAAGTCTCCGAGACGTTTCGTGCCAGGTAATCTAGAAGGAGTAAGGACTTGTAGCACGAACGCCAAGACTTTTCGCGATGCTTCAGACGTAGGCGGATTTCTTCCATGATATCCGATGAGCCGCGAGGAAAAACACGACACACATTCTCCATTTGCGGGCCGGTGGGGCCCCATGGATCCTCGTTTGTTGCCTCATGAACAAGTATCACAAACTCATTCCTGGATGTCTTGACACGAAGCATCTCACGCGCTGCGTGAAGCGATGTTGGTAAATTCATTTTCTCCCACCTTTTTTTTTCTTGGGGGCGCCTCTTTTTGAAAACCTTTCGTGCTGAGTTTAGAAGATCTTAATCTTCTTTCGGAAATATAATGGTCTACAGAAAAAAAAAAAAAACCGAAAAAAACTTTTTTTTGCTATTCACTTTTTTGTTGCTGTTATCCTTAACTATTCATAAAATTGGTGACGGTTGGTTTGTTTATCGCAAATAGAACAAAAAAAAAAAAGAGAGAAAGAAAAGAGCCACAGGTATGACAGCAGCAGTTGTAATAAACACAAAATCATCATTGACTGCAAAAGCCCTCGACCACAATTCTTCGACAGCTCGTATATATCGAGCGGATAAAAAAAAAATTTTTTTAAGTAATCAAAAAGCAGTGTCAAAAAAAAAGAAGACGAATGCCTAAAAACAGATGGTTTAGTACGGAATCATAGCCTCGTAGTCTGCAACGCGGCGGGCCAGAACCTTCACGTCTTTCGCGCGCACAACTCCTCCGTTGCGCTTGCTCTTCTTGCGGGGTGGAAGTGCCTCACCGGCCTTCTTTGCCTTTTGGAAGGCAACGAAGTCCTTCTGCTTCTGGATAAACGCATCGCGGCAGCGAGACTTGCGCACATGCTCAAAGCGCACGCAAATGCGCTTGCGAACTGTGCGATTGCGAACAGGCTTGTTGACAATCACACCAACACCACGGGGAGTGACGTTCCAGACGATGCCCGTGCGGCCATGATAGTACTTGTGGGGCATGCCTGCGCGCACCGCCGAGTCGGCAACGACATCCACATAGTCCCCCACCTTGAAGTTGGTCAGGATTGTGCTCACTGAGGGAACTCCGTGCTTGCGGAACTTCTTCGCAAAGAGGTGGCGAGTGCCGCTCTTGTAACCGTAGGAGTGAACCATCTTCGGCTAAGCCTTGCAAAAATGTTTTGACACAAACATCAAAGAAAAGAAAACAAAAAAAAGCTGTATTATCACATGCAACAGAAAAAGAATAGTAATCAAAAAAAAAAAAAAAATCACTGGCCTGTACACATTCAAATCACAAAGCAGAGCATTTATAAACATTTGCTTATATGTGTCTAAAAAAGAATAATTTTTTTTTAACTCTAACACATTGTATCCCCCTCTCTTTTTTTTTTTTTTTCTGTGTTGCTTTGGTATTGTAACTAGTAAAATTGAGCAAGCTATTATAGGAAAATATTATTAACGGCGCAAAAATGTAAGGGGATATTCCAACCCTTTCTTTGTCTGTTTTTAAAAATAAAAGAAAAGTAAACTAAATATGGAAGCACAAGAACTATTAACTAGGGGACGTTCGATCGCGTAAAGATAAATAATAATAATAATAATAAACATTCTTTCAAGGTTCCCCTTTCTTTTTCTCACCACATTGTTTTTTTTTTTTTCGGTTGTTGGCTTGTTTATGTGACTACACTCCAGTGTCTTTGAGGTGTCGAAGGTACTGGGGGGTGCATTAAAGCATTATCTTTCTTTCATAAATAACGAACTTCTTGCAGGGACACTAATGCTCAACTTTATCCTCTGTGGCATCCAATGGATGCCCTTGATATCAAATTTGATCATTAGCGGGTACTCTCTACCTCTCCACATCGCATTACCGGTGAAAAGTAAACCCTCAGTTTGGCGCCTGCGTACCAGGCTCAGCAGTCAGACTTTGAGAAAATGTATGACTGTATATATTTGCTTCACAGTCTTTCTCGGTGCGTAAGGCTTGATTGCTATTGTAATTCTTGGAAAAGATGCGCCGCGATAACAGCAAACGAATCCGCTTCATAAAACCATACCCAATTCCTAGCGGGCGGTGAACTCTACCAGCGACGGGCGTATTTTGCAGATGCCCAACAAACTGTGGTAAAGGTTCAAGTTCTTGAGAAAGAAACATATGCGGGGAATGGGGAACCTGTGTTTTGTACATTTCCGAGGTACTCGCTGTTCGCGCTTTGTGTGATTTCGGTGGTAGGATTTCCAGAGAATCTACTTCTGGATGAACCGCCGGGGTGTTGGGGTATCCGCCGTGTAGGGATTCTCCACCTCTCCCATGAATCATACGCGGTAACCCAAGTTTAGCACAAACTTCGTTACACCTATGGTTCCGGAGAAAACGGCGCATCCCCTTCCGTCCCAAATTCCCACGCCCATACCCTTCACCGTCAAGAGTAAGAATCTGTGGATCAGTGTATACATCTTCCACGCCTTGAATGTCAACAATAATCAGTTTCCCTTTACTAGCATGGTATGTAAAATGGGAAAAGGCCTGAGGGGTCCAACGTGTCTCCCTTGGAACATAACCATCATTGTTGTTGTACTTGATGAACTCACCCCTTAGCTGTGGCTCCATAGCAAAGATCATCGGTGAGCTACGTGCTGTTAATTCCATGACGGCAGCCGGAAGAAAATTAACAGTCTTTGGAGGTCTATGATTGTTAAACCTTCGTGCCCAATGATTAGCAATCGAGTGCATTGAAACATCATCGAAGTACTGTTTTTCTTCAACAGATGAACGCAGATACCGTTTACCAACCATTCTGCTGTTCAAGCGATTAAGATCAATTACATAATACGAGGTTCTCATATTACCACGTGCAAAAGGGGTAGGAAAAATGACTACTGAAGTTTGGACAGACTTCCACCTACCGTCTAGTGTGCTCCATTCGTAGAATACTGCTGGTTCTGCATGCAGACGCAATAGATTCCTAAAAGCAAAGCGATAATGAAGATCGAGAAAAGCTCTAAAAGGTGGATCCTCTACACAACCAACTTTAAAAGGAAGCACCACAGGTGCTTCTACACTGTTCAAACTGTTTAGGCTGCTTGTGGATCCACTGGAAGAGCTAGACAAAGTACTACTACAACTGCCGCTAACACTCTCGCTGTTACTGTCGTAACTATGAGTACCCGAAAAACTGCTCTCATACATAGACTCAGCGCATGGACCCTCCAAGCTTTGACTTTCTTCTGTTTTCTTTTTCACGGCTGACTCACCCATGCGGTTTTTATCTATATCTTCAGATAGATAATTAGGTACTCTAGAAATTACTAATTTTGAAAAAGTTTTTGGACTACCTGCAGCTGAGACAGCTTCTTCAGAGCTTCGCATTCCCTCGCCCTCATTCAAGCTATTTTTTGCCTCGTCGGCCAAAGCAATGAAAGAGTTCGAAGACTTTTTTTGAGAAACCAAAAAGGTTTCACGACGTTTAGGTGTTGGAATCGGTTTCCCCGGCGGTGGCCTAGGGACCCCGCATATCGAGTTTACGGGCCGCCTAGGCTCTAGATGCGGTCGCTCGGTCTGCAGCAGGTTTGGCTGCAACAAAACTGTTGTTGAATGGCTTTTTTCAAATAAGCATTCTTCACGAACCTTGTCTGCTCCGGGTAGTACTCCTACTGAATTACAGACAATGCCGGAAGATGGAGAATCATTCATGTTTTCACTATTTCCCCCTTTTGCAAATATTGTCCCCAGAAATTCTTCTTTGTGTGGGACAAAAAGTTCTTTTTTAAAGCTTTTCTCATTACTGTGACTAATCTCTGAAGCGAGTTTCACATCCTCTGTGTTGCCGCATGGAGAAACCATGCCACATTCCTCATTGGGAACACCATTGCGTGCAACTAATTCTTCGTAAGAAATCAATGTAGTCATTTTATCTTTTTGCGATTCTGAGTGTCTCTTTTCAGATGACCCAAACGCAGCCTCTTTCACTCCTTTTTTGCCAAGTGATCTCAAGCAGAGCGCCGATTGACTGCCTGGGTACGGGGATGGCAACTCTTCTTTCCTGGATCTCATATGACTTTTGCTCTGCTGTACATTGTCACTATTGCAACTTGAAGAGGAATGCACGTTCATTTTATATTCCGCTCCAACGGTTTTCTGTACCCCAACTAAAGCAAAGAAAATGTTTAAAAATATAGACACATACATACATAAATGAGAAGCATCGTAGAAACGCACATAAAAAGAGAAAGAATTATTCTCGTTTTTTTATTATTGTTACCATTTTTTATCAATGCTTATTCATGTTCTTTTTTTTTTTTTTTTTTAATTTGCGGACAGCAATAATACCAATAACAAACGATAAATAATTTATACAATATTTCAATGAAATTTGAATTAAACAATATCAGGGTAAAAAAAGAGCCCATCGCCACTTTCAAGGTTCGACCCTTTACCTAGTATACTTGAAAAGCAAAGCGTATCGAGACACCTACCGATAGAAAGAAACGCACTGTTAACTTCAACTTGTGCCTCCCATTCGGTAATGTCAGCCAACAAAACGTTAGAACGTGCAAGGTGATTAGCAGATATTAGAAAGGGCGGGGTAGGTATAACATTTCTGTATAACACACTTCCAGTTCCTACGCATCGTGGGAACAATTTGACATGACAGTCTTTGTTTTCCGCATCTAAGATTGCCTTGCTAAATCTCTGACGTGAGATAGAAATGCGCTCAATCGCGTCGGCTGCAGTGAGACCAAAGGATTTTTGAAGAAAAGTCTCAAGGTAAGCAACGGTGGCATCCCTTAAAGCCATTAGCAGGCGTGTCTTAAATATATTTTCCTCAGTTATTGGTTTATGAAGCCGAAGCACCTCGTCAATATAAGCAATAAAACATGCCTCTGATGTACCGCATGCAGGTACAACAACATTAAGAGGCGATGGTAAGCACAGCAGATTCACCAAGTGATGAAGTTGGTGACTAAAGGCACGTTCTAGAAGTGTGCAATCCGCGTGGCATCGGCCGCCAAGAAGAACACTCACATAAACCTCTGGTGTCTCTTTCACAAGCTCCGCCTTCTCGGCTAAAGGACTGAGGACAAACAAAACCCTTTTTAGATCCATCCTAGACTGACGCCTGTAGCTGTCATGTGAAAAAAGACTTTTCAAGCGGAGCATACCAGACGATTTGTCCATGTGGAGCGAACCTAAAGCGCGCGGCATTATGCGGAATGCTAGCGAGAGTTTTACCATTGAGGTCTCATCAACACTTGTAGTTACCAAAACAGTTCTCCCCGCATTTCCAAACGACTCCATGGTGCGAAAAACAGTCGTCTCAACGTGATCTTGAATAACAATTACAACGACCCCTTTATCTATACTTTCTACCAATGTAGCAAGGCGTTGAAAATGCTCTGAGCTCACACTCTTTTCAAAACGAGTGAATAGGAGTATTATGTCAACATAATGTTCCTCCTCACTGCACAACCTCTCAAAAGCGTCCAAAGGAGAGATTACACAAGACCCCGGGAGAAAATCCACATTTTTATCTATTCGCATTAAAGAAAGAAATGCCACTCCTGGAATAACAAGTCCTTTACCTCCAGTCATCCATCCACCAGCATCGTCATCCTCTCGGACTATGTGAACCATTTGCTTTACTAGTGTATGTAGAGCTGCTTCCTCTTGAAATGCGGCAGAGGATGCGTATAAGCGTGAACGAATAATAAGGAAACAATCAACAGCTAACCTTCCTGCTTCATAGCCCTTTGACACAATGTCATGGGAAAAGGTTCGGCTCAGGTAACTACACAAAGTGAGAGATGATAAGTCAAAACCACTATACACTACTTTATCCTCTTCATTTGCTTCCTCTGAACCTATCTCTGTCATCACCAAACGTGGATCCACATTGTGACCTTTGGTGCGCAGCATTTCAATAAATCCCAGCATAAACTTTGCACAGCACTCCACGTCAATTTCCTCTATATTTGATGTCCCTGGATCTGTAAAGATGGATGTAGACTTGTTGACGTTGTTACCAGAAGAACTAGCTGCTTGTGCCAAAGCATGATATGTATGAAGTGCCACATATGAAATAAAATTAACTCTAGCTACCGGACCAACAAGCTCCTCATGAATTTGGTTTACCTGAAGTAGTACATCACGAATAAGTTCAACATCTTTAGCTCCGGTAAATGTCATACCATCTAAAAGTTGTTGGACATCAAACGCAAAACCAACGTTTCCCCCAAAAGCAGGTTCTAGGACTTTGCACACTGTATCCCCAGTATGTACGGCGTAGCTCTCAACTAACTTTAACAAATGATAAGCAGCGCGCTCCATCTAATAACGGTAAGAGTGATAAAAGCGATCCCGCCCTTTATATCTCTTCAAGAGAATATGTTAAACTCAAAAAACTAGAATTTATCCATGGAAAAACCTATTTCACCATATACATGCGTGTATATGTGCGTATAAAATATTTTATAGAAAAAAAAAGCAGATAAGAAAGTAATACAAATATTAAGGCAAAAGTGGAAATATATACAAGAATAATTAAAGGAAAAATAGATAAAGATACAAATTCCTTTGTGCATTCAAAGAATAGGTAGCGGAGAGAAGCTTGATGAAACCATGTTAGATGAAAAGTAATGCTAGCTCTTTTGCTCCTCGAAAACAAACATAACCACAAACCACTTTAGCGACTCCGGTCTTGTTTTCTTCCTTTGATATAGCAAAAACTCTTCATACCACATTGCTTCTTTTTTCTCTCTCTCACCGCTCTCTCTCTCTATTTATTTATTTACTCTTTTTTTTTTTTTTTGATCAAATACATCATAGAGTTGTTTTTTTTTTTTTCGACTACCTAAAAAATATGTGTTTCCTCCGCTTTTTTGCTTTCCTCATTCTTTCTTTTGGGCTATTGGATTCTTTACGTCGCAACAAAAGAATTCCGAATGTGAGTGGAAATTCATGTCTGCAAAAAAACATCTGGAATTGTTGTCTTGCAGTTTTCTAGATCGAAAACAGTTTACCTATACAAAGTTTTTCCTCATTATATTTCCTTTAATGGGCTCTCAACCGGACTTGAAGAGCAAAATCGCGACCTGCCCAAAGTAAAAGTACAGGAAGCTGTGCGTCTCGTGAGTCACGTAGCTGCCGAAGTTCCGACCCACGATACAGTGCCATGTTGGTTGGTATTTCTTGTCGAATTCTTTCTTGATGTAAGCGGCAATATCCTTTTCAATATTAAACTTCTCCATAGCCTGCAGGGTGACTTCAATAGCATCGGCCTGCATGTCCTCTGGCATGTCAGCATTTTTAATAACAGCTTTTCGATCAGCAGACATAGTGGCTTGTAAGACTTAAGGGGGTATAGAAAATGCTCTCTTTTAAAAGCAGCAGATGAAAAAAAAAGCGGAAACGATAAATAGAAACAAATTATTCTAAATAAAGTAAAAATTATTACAAGTAGCACACTTAAAGTAAATAATTTTTTGCTTTGTTTTTAGTTAATGTCAATAATAAAATAAAGAAAATCTTATAAAGACGGCTTTTTTTGTTTTCTAATGAGAAAAACACCTAACTTAACTTTCCCTACGTATGCAATGCATCGTATTTAAACCGAATATTTAAACTAAAACACAAGCGAATATATGCCACAGTGAACTAACTCAGTTATTACTTGGGATGGCACACAGGCACGTACACTAGACTCTTTACGCGGAAAAAACATGGTTTTATTTTCCTCAGAGGCAGGGGTTTTTTCTGCCGCAAAACTCGGGCTTGAATAACCTATACCACCAGCAGCTGTTGAAAAAGCAATTTCTCGGGCTTCCCAGTGACGAAGAAGCTCCATTGACGTAGATGTACTGCATATATCCATTACGGAGACTTCTTCAGATTGTTTTGGTATTTCCTCTGCCTTTGGACGTTCTGTTGTAATGCGATCAAGAGCCACGCCATGAGCATTGGGCATTGGAATTGTCCACGGCATTAACCATGGGCTGAGTGACGATATGCTACTAAGTTTTACACCCCCTCTTGATAGTACTGGTGGCAAAGGCTCTTCCACTTCTAAATTCGGCGCTAGAGAAGGCGATGGACTCATATTCTTTCTTGAAAGGTTCCGGTATTCAGCAACTTGCTGACGATTATCATCGCTCCTTGTACCCTTAACGCTCTTAGATTCTGTAGCTTTCTGTTTCAATTTCGAGTTCGATACCGCCAATAAGCCAAAATGTTCTAAATACTGTGGGCCTAACACATCAGTCTTCGAAGATACATATGCTGCCAACTCTTTAATAAAATCATTTTCCCCTATACCTCTCACCTCGTGTTGACAACCTGATACGCCTTCCTTTTCCAGCTCGTAAACAGCCTCCTCCAAGTCAGCCAACCCAACCAATGCGGCACGACAAAACTCCGTATACTGGGCATTGAATCGTCGCTGCGAAGCAGTACCCTTAACAACTGTACGGGCAGACTGCACCACATCCCGAAGAAGGTTGTTGATAGAAGTAAGTTTTGGGCTTGAAGACGCCTGAAGAGCACGAATCAAAATACTTGATTTATTATCTCCTCTAAAAACTTTTTCATGGTTTTCTACTTGTCCTCCTCGTGAAGACTGCGGGGGCATGAAGTATAAAAGTTCTAAATTGTAAAATCGAAATTTTTTCGTTGTATAAGTAAAAAGTATAGAAATAAAAAAGAGAAACAGAAGATCAAAAAATTAAAAGTACAGATTAGATTTTCTCAGCCGAAATATGTGTTAATTTTCTTTAGGCACATAAAATAAAAAAAAGACTTAACCTTAGTCGTCAATATTACCTGGAAAACACACCAGAGCATTGTCTATTGTATGTTTTAAATCGATTGCACAGACAATACACAGTAATTCTGATTACTCAGTTGACAATTTTTCTTTTTTTTTTTTTTAGTACTTGTATCCAAAAAATAACAAATAAAAAAAAAAAACATGGAAGCCTCCATGTCTTACCATTCAAAAAAAAAAAATGAACACCACAGTTTTTATCCCGTCAATAAATTAAAAAGTCATAAGAAATATATTATCCATAGTTCACACAGCAGAAAAAAAACTTTATTAAGGTGACTAGTAATCAATAAGCAACGCCACAGTACAATAAATTAACGCGCTTAATGGTGCAACAACACAAAACCTTTTAAAATAATATTCTCAACCACTTTTACAGATCCAAAAAAATAAGCTAGAGTAAGTCATAGCAAATAATCTTAGTAAAAATAAAGATGTTCTGTTACAGGTACTGAACCAGACATACATGCTTTCCCCAAAAATTATCAAAATGCGCACAGGTAAGAAAAAAATACAAATTTAACACAAAATATGCTTCTATAAATATAGCTGCCTCATCAATCATTAGCAATAATGTTTGATCAATACGTTCCAAAATTTATTATTCTATAAATTTTGCCACTTTTATCTATTCATATTCTTCCTTTAACCCCATATCATGTACACATTGAGGACACTGTTGCTGAGCTGTTCTTGTAATATATTCCTAATAATAATAAAAGCAATTCGTTCAAGAAGAAGTTTTAATCATCTCAAACAACTGTAGCATCCCCTTCCGCTTTTACTTTTAAAAAAAAATAGCAAGGTAAGAAGCTTGGCGTGAATAACAATGTTTTTTTTATTCAGTTCCACTTATCAATTAAAACCCATTCAATGTACATTAACTCTGTGTTCATTCAATTCAATTGCTTCGCTTGCTTTTGACGCCACACGAACCGTTATATGTATAGCCAAGACAATTTTAGCATTCCTATTAGAATGTGTACGCAATGAAACCGCTTCCATCCGTTTTTATAGACATACAGTAACACCTGTATTTTGCTAACGCACAATTAGGAATAATAGCATGAGACTTACAGAGCCCTTTTACTTACCCTCCTGTTGTTAAACGATTCTCTGCTACAGTACGTAGCTTCAGCGACAGATCCGTTAAAATGTAATCCTTCCCCTCGCATACTCTCACCGGGGATAAGTGTTCCTGTATTTAACCCTACTGGTATACAATTTGATCGCCCCAGTTTTCCATCATAGGCACATATATAAGAAAAGAGATCAACTTTGTTTTTTTTTTGACTCAAAAAGAAAAAAAAAAAATTGAAAATTCGTACAAAAAACAATAGGCAGTTTTTTTTTTTTTTTTTCCTATTTATACAAAAACCATTCAAAAAAAAAAAAAAACTAATAATCAAAAAAAAAAAGTTGCCCAACTTTTAAATACAAGCATTGATACTACTAAAAAAAGACGCACCACCAAAAAAGGCACATTGCAAGATGCGCGATACTGAACGTCTTGGAAGCCCCAAAATACATTCGAACGCTTTCTATACTCCAATAATATTTTGAATGTCGTTTATTGATCTCGCGTTTTGTTGTGCTTTTACATCACGTCGGTAGAACATAAACTGTCGAAAAAGACAATAGCATAATAAAGAAACTTCAGATAACCAGAATAAAAGCACAATTAATACGGGTATGACAGCAAAACGGTTCCTTGTAGCATACACATGAATCGCCAACTCTATACCACACACTCCGTAGCTTGTATGACCAATCAATGCATAAATACTGAACCCGATAGCAACAAGAAGCCCACAAAGACTCAATATATGTCTTGTGTTTCGACCTGTAGAACAAGATGTATAAATCTGCCAATACCATACAATAAAACCCAAAGGCCCTCCACCTACGTATACAACAGCGAGGATAGTATTCAAAATTTGGTTAAATTCTTGAGAACTACCATCTTCACGACGAGGGATGAAGCCCACAGCAATCGCCACAATCATATTAACTATTAGTAATGCGCAAGTGATCAACCAATTGACAAAACATAATTTAACGTAACCTTTCCTGGCTTCTGGAATAGTATTTATATCATGATGCACTAACGGTTTTATGCACAAAATATTAGGCGGAAAATTAGGAGTCAAATTCAATTTGCGCATAGTCTCTTCAGAATGTGACACACGAATGTCAAGCGCATTGAGGCGCTCTTCTTCTAACATGGCATTTTTCCATCGTTCTTCAAGATTAAATTGCTCCTTTTCGGCAGGTGTCATGCCTTTAGTACTTTTTTTGTCAAGACCAAGAATATGCTTAACATCAACTTTTTTATGACCAGCATTTCCCCTGATACTATTTTCGGCACTATCCGGCGTTTTTTGATCTGAAAAAAAAATGTTGCTAGACAATACTTGATTCGATAACGATGAATTATTAGGGGGTAAGGTTGAATTAACTTCAAGAGCCTCTCCAGTAGTTTCATTATTACTATATTCATCATTTTTCTGTTCTCCTTTAGCATTTTCTTCTGCCTCCGAATGTATATCCATTTCTTCAAGATAATTAAAATTTCCTGAAGAAAAATTGTTCGATGCTTCTCGTGCATCAGAACTACGATCCTCTGCACTATTAAAATTGTACATTCGTCGAAGCTCCTTGGTCTCACTTGAAGAGTCGTACATTATTCACGCCTCCTTAATTGCTTTATAAATTTTAAAAAATTCAATAAAAAAAACTTTTATTAATCCACAAGTGTCATAACAGTTACCTCTTTAAATCCCATTTTTTATAAAACACTACTTAACCTTCATGGTAGTACAAATGAACATATATTATAACAACAACAAGAGAGGTCGACAACAATCTCGTAAAAAGTGTTTTCAAATACCTGAGGTTTAATTAAATTATTTTCCATATTTTTCCACTTCTTCCTCCTCTTTCAGTTGTCTTTGCTATATAATACGCCTACACAAAAAACGTACATGATCTCTTCCTAAATAAATATATATGTATATATAGGAAAGTCCGAACTCATCAATAAACATTATATTTTCATTTTTGCAAATAGATATCTAAAAACAATTCATTACAAACACTCATTTGTACTCCTTGGCTATCTGACAACCATCTGAGAGTCATGTTAATACACAGTGATACTCTACCATGGATATATAAATTTTAAAAAGCCCAAGCATTTTACGTGATACATATTCATCCAGTACTTTCAACTACACCCCATCAAAAAAAAAGAAAAAAAAACAAAAATGTAGGTTACCAAATAAGTTTCTGCAATTACATATCCATATCCCACCTCATTTCGCATATTCAACAACAAAAAAAAAAAAGAAGTGGACTATTAATTTGACGAACAGCTGACACAGACGTTCTGCTTTCACCAAAATAGCCTGTCCACTCCACCTTATTCAAAACTCAGCATCTCATACAATACCAATGATCGCATTCACTCGTACTACCGCATTATTCTTATCTACAATCACTTTCTTGTCAGACCTATGCACTAAATATAACGTTTATGAGAACATTGCAAGCATCTGCAATATAAAGAAATGGCTTCACAAAAATGTAAGACAATAGTCACGACACCTTGAAATAATGTGAAATCAAAAGCTCTTTTTAGAAGATTTGCAAAAAAAAAAAGGCGCAAGGCCAGCGTTTTTAGCGTCCGCAGAATACGTAAAAAGCACAGTAAAAAATTCCCCCAGACTACCTTTTTTCATTAAAAACAACGTCAATTTGCAAATCTCTAGTTGTCTTCATTAGTTCGAAGTAAATACATTCCTTTTAATTGAGTTTACCTTTGAATACTCTTGTTTTTGTCTGAGTTCTTCTCTTGCAGATGAGTTATCCACATGTGCACAGGAAGGAACAAAGTCATCTGTAACCTTCAAAGTTTTCCTTACAGGTGTTTCCACTTCTCTTTCCGGACGGTGCAATCTTCTTTTCCACATCGCAGCCTCCTCAGCGGCTTTAGCAATTTCCTGTCTTTTATTTCCTTCCGGAGGTGTGAAAACAATAGGCTCCCCATCATCAAAAAATAAAGTATGGTAGTTACCCTGCATATTTTTCTTCCGAGTATCGGAAGCATCAAAACGTTGTTTGCTGAACGGCATTGGTAATGGTACTTGCGGATCAATAACAATTCTGTCTTTGCCACGGCGTTCAATTCCGCCGTTTGCCGTTCGATTAAAAAGATCAACAGTATCAATTCTCGAAACATCCTTGTAGTGTTCCGCATTCGCTGGCTTTAACCGTTTGTATTCCTTAAGAACGTAGTCAGGAATTGGAGAGAAGAAAGTCTCTTCTTTCCCTTCGATATCGCTCATAACTGCTTCAATATCAACACCATCTTGAGTAAAAGACTCAATTGATTTTACAAGCAAAACAGTACGCTCATAAATACGGTCCATCTCTCGAATCATATTCATTGTCGCATCATTTCCCTCGTAAGGAGCTTTATTCACATCCTCTACATTCTGCAATACATTTCGATTCCAGTCATCAGCACCTGCTTGCTCAATACCTACTCCATTCGATTCAACGTGCGTCATTTCGAGAGTAAATCACAGTTTCGATGTATACTCCTTCTTCTTTATTTCTTTTTCTGTAAATAGAATAAACAAACTAATTCTTCCAATAAAATATCAAAAACATTTCAAAAAAAAAAAATACATATATATAAGAACCAATTAACAAAATATCGCAACACGATGTACGGCAAGAAAGGTAAATCAAAATAAA
>JASANW010001414.1:92500-148104 GCA_030849725.1 Trypanosoma boissoni | reverse complement strand
TTTTTTTTTTATAATTATTTTCTTATGATTATTATTATCATTACTATTATTATTGTTCTTATTTCCGTTATAACACGAGGTCAATGTTATTATCTTATTTTCTGCGTCCAAGCAGCCTACTGCTCTTGTTTTCTCAAATACTCTGAATTTGAGTTGCGTGCATTGTATACCGTTTTCCTTCACATCTCCTCCAATAAGGTGAAGAAAAAAAAATGTCTCCAAAGTGACACTGTCAATACTGACGCGACTGTGCCCGTCGCTGGGTATCTTCTGACAGACGGTGGAGCGCCGGTTCACGGGCCTGTGTCCAGTACTGCTGTTGCTACTGAAGCGGAAGCGGGAGCGCGTGCACGTACGCAACACCCCCGTGTGAACACCGCCAGGCATGTACCGCCGTCTTTTGGGCGACTGCTCCGTGGACAACCCCTCCACCACTGTCCGGGAGCACAACCTCTGCCTCTGCTGCCAGCTGCTTCACCAGTACGGCATGGCGCTCAGCGAGAAGCTGCCCGTAATCGACTGCTGTGTGGGCCTCGCAGGGCGGCGCGGGAGAGCCCGCGCTGGTGCGGTCTCTGTGCACTCTGGAAGGGTCTTCTGCTGTTGGGCAAAAGATAGTTGATTCCCTGCCTGTGCTTCCATGAATTCCTGCGGGCAATTCTAGCGTGCTAGGAACAGCCAGTCCACGTACAATTGGTTTAACGCGGACAACTGGAGAAAGGCGTGTGGATGGTGCTTTCGACTCGACGAACCCTTCCCCCTTCCCCCTCTCTCCTCCCACCGCAGGGCTTCTGGTCCTGGTGCTCGCGGTCATTTGCTTTGTTGGCTTCAGTCGTGAACAAAACCAAAGTGACCCCGCCTGCTTTGCGGCGGTTGCAGTGTGTGCCCAGGCGGGCGCTGTGTCTTTTTATTTGTGCAGTGAATGCCGATTTCCTGTCCTCTTTCATATTGGTACTCTTGGCCCGCTGCTGGGACATAAGGTGTGCCCCTCTGTTTTTTTTGTTTTTACTCGTTTACTGTTGTTTTATTACATTTTTTTTTTGTGTGTGAATGGGTTAAAGTATTAGAAATTATTGTGAAGTTTTGGGGATGTCTGAAGGTTTTTTGAAGGATGTCTCCCCAGCTACAAAATTACACAAGACAGAGATTGATCTACCGCGTGTTCGTGATGGCGGTCAGCGTGTTATTCCATTTCAAGCTGCATCTCAGTCACGTATAGAGCGAATGAGTTCGAATGTGGGTTTCTCTACCGCAGGTGGGTCGCCTGTACTGGATGCGGGTGTTGGTGAGGATGTCAAGCGATCTGGTGAAGGTAGTATTGATGCGCCTGGTGTTGAGGAGCGGAAGTATGGGTTTGAGCTTCCTGGGCGCCTTTTCGGCAGACAGCGCAGTGTACAGCCAGTGGTCAATGATGGAATGCCTTTGCGAGGGGGGACTGGATTCCCTGTACTATCACGGCATCGCGATCCATCTTTGGTTTCGCCCCTCGGTGGTGACACACTTTTAGAAAATCGTTCTTCTCTAAGTGTAGGACGAGAAGAGGCATTTGTGGAAGAATCTGAGTTTATATCTGACATCCTTTTTATGTGGATGGGAGTAGACAACACAAAGTATTTCAAGTACGATGAGACGACGCGCAGGTACTCGATGAAGGCAGACTGTGGTACTGTGCGGCAACGTCAGGCAGTCGAATCACTACAAGAGTGTGGACTTCTCGCTCGCCAGATACACGACATACTTTGCAGCACCACGGTTGAGCGGTCTTTTCTTCAGCAGAGCCTTAGGAGCGCTGTGCGTCGGCAGCTATCACAGTACCATTGCCTCATTGCCTCCTTTCGCGAGCGCCGCTCACCAGTGATGACTTTTAGCGATTTGGTGGTAGCATATAAGCGAGTACAGTCAAAGCTGCGAGTTCTTCACACTATTCTTCGTGAGACAGAGTCAGTAAAGGGCGGGGAGTTGGCTTCAAAGCTTCAACGATTGGTGCAACAAGGCTCTGCAAGGCTTTCCGCCCTTCTGTCAGAAGTATACATTGAGGCGGTAAGCCCGCTACTTAATATGACCATAACGAGTATTACAAAGGGTGATGTGTCCGACCCATTTAATGAGTTTTTTGTGAAGATAAACCCTTGCATTGACGACACCTCTGATGCGTTCTGGTCATCAAAGTTTGCACTTCTCCCAGAAATGCTTCCGACAACGCTTCCGCGGCCCTTAGCTGAGCAGATTGTCTTGGTGACAAAAAATGTGAGTTTTATTCGTAATTGTTGTCGTTGTAAGCAGTGGCGTATGGACCCTGTCATTGTTGCTGCTGCTCAAGGAGCTTCTTTTGACACTATCGGTGAAGTCGTGCGTGACGCAGTGACTTTTACCAACACAGCGGTGATGAAACTCGTTCGGGAAGAGTTTCATCTTGATAATGTCTTGCGAATGGTTAATGCTTTCCTTTTGGTAGGTAATGGTGATTTCTACGAGCTTCTCATTAGTCGCCTAGACCCTGTTCTCGGTCGCCTGAGTCACATGGTTCAGACATCAGTTGTGCGAGACCACATGCAGAGAGCTCTACTAGGTATCGTGCCGTACACAAAACATCTTGATACAGATTTATTTTCCATGTTACATTGTGAGCTTGTGAAAGACGATAAGATCATTGGTTGGGACGCTTTTGTAGTGACAATGCCAGTACCTTCACCACTGAACAATATCTTTGATATGACGGCAATGAAAGTTTATCGACGCCTTTTTCGCATTATGTTTAAAGTTAAACGAGCAGAAGTTTCCCTCAAAAAATCATGGCGACAGAGTGTCGTCTTGGACAGGATTATTGGTCGCCTTCACAATACCAATCGAGAAGCCACTGCGTGGCGAGAGGTTGCCGCCGATGCTCACCTGTTAGGGCTTCAACTGAATCATTTCGTGAACAATCTTTGGTCGTACCTCGTTGCAGACGTTTCTGCTGTTTCGTGGGACCTGTTAATGAAAGCTTTGCGCCAGTGTACATCTCTCGATGACATCCGCGCAGCCCATACTGCATACTTGCAATATCTGACATTACATTCACTCCTTCACAGTGACTGCGCCTCTATTCGTCAAAATATTGAAAGTGTTCTGAGCATTGTTCGTCAATTTGTTGGGGCACAAGCACTTCTCACTTCATTAATGGAACGCGGGCATGGGGATGTTTTCTCCATCAAGGGGGAGTACCAACGCCTTGCCGATGAATTTCAGCAGGAGATAACCTCACTTCTCAATACACTAGAAGAGCAACATTTGCAATTTGATTTCTTGAACTTTTTACTTCTGCGTCTAAACTTTAATCATTTTTACTATGACCAGGAGCTTGCAACAAACACAGAATTTTAATACTGCATCTAAGTACATGAATGTCGAAGGAGAAAAGGTGTAAGATACTTAAGGATAGAGAGAGTTATAGACTCTTGGGTGGAATGAGTAGAGGTGAGAGACTGTCATGGGTTGTTGTTGTTTTGTTAGACATCGGCACATAGATGTTTGTTCTAAGGCAATAGAGGTAACAAGATGGTTGATATATACATTAAAAAGAAGGCCCTGTGTAGATTACTACCAGATTGATTTCTTTAAACTGTTTATTTTCATAATTTTTAATGCTTTCTACCCCCTTGTTTATCCTCGTCAATTGCCCTTAAAACCCGCAATTTTGATTCCTAGTGGAGAAGACGCAATATAAAAGAAACGTTGTGATGTCCAGTATCCCCGAAGGTGCCGTGACGCAGGATCAGTCGTTCTCCTCCAATTGTGGAGAACTTGATTTCCTTTCGAAGAGTGTATTCAGTGTTTTTCCCTCACTGGCCCTTACAGTGATCGCGGCTGCTCTGCCTTTTCTTTTGGGTGCGTGGAAGGTGATTTGGCCAACACTGCGCACCGTGTGCTTAGAGCGCCGTCACGCGGAAGAAATTATCCGCACCATTAGTGGCACTTATCGCCGTGTGACACGAGAGAACCGATGGGATCAGCCGATATCCGATCACTCTGGTATTCTCCTTAACGCTGTGTTACTAAGAATCGTTGCGATTATGGAGAACAACTCAGAACTTGCTCAAGATAGCATGTGGCATGACAAACCTTCAGTATTGTTCCTCTTTGATCCGCTTAGGAGTGACTCCTTCCTTGTATTGGGTGGGAAATCTTTTGAGCGTATAGATAATTATTGGAATAACCTTGCGTGGCGTCTCTTTCAGTTCCGAAAGCGACTTCATTCGTACACTGTCCTGCGTCTCCCAACCGCAGGAACATGGATTCCACTTTGTGATGGTATTGAAGTGACATACCAGCGACAAAGACTTCTGGAGACCACGGCATACGTCGTTGAGCACAGGCTGCACCTGAGAACGACTGGCGAGGATGGATTAACGCGACTGGAGCGTTTTGTACACAAATCCATTCAGGACTACACAACCAAACTCCCCTGCATCGCAGG
Organism: Trypanosoma boissoni; assembly: GCA_030849725.1. Taxonomy (NCBI): domain Eukaryota; phylum Euglenozoa; class Kinetoplastea; order Trypanosomatida; family Trypanosomatidae; genus Trypanosoma; species Trypanosoma boissoni. Next base: position 143,651 of record JASANW010001414.1, on the reverse strand, counting down.
TAACCAACGGTACTACTTTCAATTGCACGTCACTGACGGTGAGAAAGGTCCTATTCGCTTTAAACAAAGTCCCCTTCCACCTTCACGAGCCTTTGACAGGCTTTTTTTTCCACAGAAAATTACTATTTTGGCCCTTGTCGATTCCTTTCTCGAAAAGCGAGGTCGGTTTAGTGTTGAAGGATTTCCCTACAAATTGGGTTTTTTTCTTTATGGCCCTTCGGGAACGGGAAAAACATCTTTTGTCGCTGCCCTGGCAGCATACACTGGTCGACACGTTATCTCCGTTCATTTACCCTATATCACGACAAACAAAGAACTGCAGAGTATTTTTCTTCAACAGGAACTACTCTGCTGTGGCCACTCGGAAACCTTTAAGTTTGACTTTGATGATGTCATTTTTCTTCTCGACGACGTGCATCCGACGGAGGATCTCGTGCGACGCCGTGTCCCGGCAGAGACGAAGAGTGAAAAGGATACCCCTCTCTTCCGCAACTGCTCTCCTTCGGACGCCCTATCCCCCACCATGGAGTGGCGTGGGTCTGACGCGGCAAACCTCTCCGGTCTTCTTAACGCGCTGGACGGTGTAGTCGACACGCCTGGTCGCATTGTCGTCATGACAACGCGCCACCCAGAAGGCTTTGACCCCGCGCTTTTGCGAGCCGGGCGCTTTGGTCACCATCTGCGGATGGAATACATGCGGGTGGCAGAGCTTATAGAACTCTTAGGTCTTCATTTCGGCGACGAATTGCAACCCGTGGAAAGTACTCAGTTGGCAACTTTAAACTATTCGATGGATAGAGTGACCACATCCAAAGAAACAGTAGGACGAAGACAGCTCAGTGAAGTGGTAATCAAAAAGGTGAGCCGTTGCGTCTCTGCCGTGGAGGCTAAGTTAGGTGGAGAGTTTTCTATCCGGCCATCCGAAGCTGAATCGATGTGCTTAACCGCAGCCACAATTGATGAATTTATTGATCAACTTTGCTTTCGGCATGGCGTCAATGGGCAAGACGGAAACCGTCCAGTTTCTTTTTTGAGTACTGAGTTCACAGTTCAGCTCTAACGCCAAAGCTTTAATGTTTTTGCTCTTGTTATTCTTTTTCTTCTTCTTATACAGGCAAGACGTTTTTTCTTGTTGATGTTTTTCAGGTGAAACGCTGTTAAAAGTAAAACTACATACCTGTTTAAGGGCGACAAAATTACAAGAACAAGAAACTGTGTGGGCATTAGCAGGAAGGATAAAAAAAAAAAAAACAGGAACAAACAAGGAAGATGCAAAGTTATTCTTTATTGCAAGTTTGTTTTGCTTACCAGATCAAACTGTTTCACAAGAAACACTGCCGTGAAAAAAAAAAATTAGGATATATACATATTTATTCTTTTTTACACCAGCTTTGATTTCTTTTTTTGTGTTTTTTTTTTTTCTTTTCATGTTTTTGCTACTCTTCACAGCAAGTCAGGCAACACTTAAACCGCACTCCTACACTTTACACCATGAGCGTTGTGTACGAAGGTCAACTCAAGGGTCACCGCGGGTGGGTCACCGCCCTCGCCTGCCCACAGGCGGCGGACTCCGCCATCAAGGTGGTTTCCGCCTCGCGCGACAACACACTCATCTCTTGGAGCGCCAACCTCGACCGCACCACTGAGGAGAGCGACTATGGCCTGCCCGACCGCCGTCTGGAGGGACACAGTGCATTCGTTTCGGATGTTGCCCTCTCCAACGACGGCGACTTTGCCGTTTCCGCCTCTTGGGACCGCTCCCTTCGCCTCTGGAGCCTGCAGAACGGCCAGAGCCAGCACAAGTTCCTCGACCACACAAAGGACGTCCTTTCCGTCGCCTTCTCGCCGGACAACCGCCAGATCGTCTCCGGTGGTCGCGACAACCTTCTGCGTCTCTGGAACGTGAAGGGTGAGAAGATCCACACATTTGAGCGCGACGCCCACACCGACTGGGTGAGCTGCGTGCGCTTCTCCCCGTCCCTTCAGACCCCGCTGATTGTGTCCGGTGGTTGGGATAACCTCGTCAAGGTCTGGGACCTTCGCACGAGCAAGCTCGTCACGAACCTCAAGGGCCACACGAACAGTGTCACATCTGTGACGGTGTCTCCTGACGGCTCGCTCTGTGCCTCGTCCGATCGCGACGGTGTGGCGCGGCTGTGGGATCTCAACCAGGGTGAGGCCCTGTGGGAGCTCTCCGCCGGCTCTCCGATCAACCAGATTTGCTTCTCCCCGAACCGCTACTGGATGTGCGCTGCGACTGAGAAGGCTATCCGCATCTTCGATCTGGAGAACAAGGATGTCATTGTGGAGCTTGTGCCGGAGCTGCAGCAGAAGGAGAAGAAGGCCCCGGAGTGCGTCTCAGTGGCCTGGTCTGCTGACGGGAGCACGCTCTACTCTGGCCACACTGACAACGTCATCCGTGTTTGGAGCGTGTCGGAGAATGCGTAATGCTTGAGATGGCCGTGACGCTATCATAGGGCATTAGAGGATGTTGCGTCTGTTTTTGCTCGGGGCGTACGTATTGGCACGCTGACCTGGAGAAACTGCTTGCAATGGATTATTTACCCTTTTTTATATCATTTTATTATTATTATTTTTTAATTTTTAAATCTATTTACCAAACTCATATTCTGAATTGTGGCATTGTTTTATTTATCTGCCATGTTAGTTTTTTTTTTGTTTTTTTTTTGCATTGAGTAGTTCTTAAAATAATGTTTTTTGTATTCTTCAGTTTCTTTTTTATTGTGCTTTATAGTGCATATATTTTATAAAAGAATATATATACTAGTATATATATATATATTTATATATATATTACATTTGAGATGCTGAGTCTGAGTACAGTTCGTCGTGCCACCTCTGCATCTCCTAAGCACGGGGCCAGCTCTCCAGTATTGGCCCCTGGTGTAGTACGCTCTCTCTACCACATGCTGCTGCGAGAAGTAAAGAAACTTGATGATTTTCCGGTGTCTAAGACTCTTTTTTCTCTTTCAAAGGATTTACAGGAGCTTACAAAAATCGAAGGACCCCTCTACGTTCCGAATGGACTGAAGTACGTTAATGTTTTGCGAGAAGTGTTCCGTGACCCAAAGGCGTCTGTAAAACCTAATCTAGCGTTCGATACACTATCCCGACTACGGGCACATAACGAAAAGGTGACGGCAAAAATACCTATGTTTATGAAAGATCATGATCCACTGATGTCCTCACTGAAGATGTCGTGTCCCGACACAGGTTTGTATCGTGCAGAATCTGTCTCACCTGTTTTGGGAAGTGCAACAAAATATATTCCAAAGGCAAGCTCAGCATTTACTATTCCTACAAAAGTTGTACGGCGTTCAACAGGAGCAGTTGATCTGAAGGAAGGTATTGCACTTGTTGCACACCCCCTTTCTTCTACTCACTTAGATCGCCGTGTGCTACTTATTACGGAATCCAATCCACATGCTACAACGGCCGTTGTCGCTGATATGCTTTTTACATATCCTCTCTCTAGGGGGAACCCTATGTTTCCCGAAGTTTTTTGGGGACATGAGGTTTATGATGGTGGATTCTCGCAAATTGGCTTTACTATGCCACCCACTGCACAGATTACCATTTTACACACTCTTGAACCGCCCACAGAACCAGAATCTTCTCAATATCTTTCGTGGTTAAAATGGAAAGATACCAAATCAAAAGCTAAAGTTGAGACCCCTGCACAGCACCACTGTCTATTATGCAACCCCATCATACGTGGTGGTGTTACAAAGGACGGCAGCAGGGAACCAAACTTGTATGTGTCAAAAGTTGAGGCTCTTCCATATCTTGCACAGTTGGTTCAAGGCAAACCACGCTCTTCTCTTCGTGTGTACTGGGGCAGTATGCGGTGGCCAACACAACAATTAGAAACGGAAGTGGCTAACGGACACTGGATTCCTGTAAGGCTTTCTCCAAAGTTCTTTGCTCCATTTTCCATGGTGCAGAAGAAAAAAGTAGACAATTTTCCAACCAAAGAAGAACTTGAAGAGGCACGGGAAATGCGTGAGCGGAGGTATGGGGTGGATGTTTCCCTTCCACAGGTTTTTCCACCAGATCAAATACTTCGTCGACGCGAATGTCTTTGGGACCAAATCATGTACTGTTTGGGGGGTGAATTCAGTTCCTTGGTAGGATGTGTAAACCCCTTTTCGGGTACGATGAGAGGAGTACTACCGTTGGAGGTAACTGGTCCTGCGGTGATGAGTGAGGATGTTGTGGGCATCAACGAAGGTGTGGAGGAGGAGGAGGAGGAAGAGGATGACGAAATGGAAGGTGTGGTTACGGTGCACGACACAGAGAATGCAGAAGTGGCCCTGGAGAAGGATTTCCTATTAAGTGATACTGGATCGTGGGATGTCGATCGCGAAGCTGAAATAAAGGATGTGAGTAAAAAGCCAGTCGATAAAGAGAAGCAGACGCAAGAAGATGTGAAAGATGACAAAGAAAAAAAGTGATATGAGGTAATTTGAATGCTTTCTTTTACTGCTCCACTAATTTTTGAATACCTTTTTTTTAGGGGGTTTCGTTTTCCTGATATTTTGACTATTTCGGATAAAGCGGTTGCGCTTAAATTGCGCGACTTGCGGTTGTTTCTCCTCTATGAAGGAGGAGCATATATGCGTCTCTATTGTGATACTCTTTACGTAGCATATTATCATTATTATTATTATTATTATTATTATGACTATCAGTTTATCACTTTTTTATACATTGACTCCTGCTTTATCTAGGAGTGTTTTTGTTTGTTTACTTTTCTTGTTATCAGAGCTTTTGTGTTGTTATTATTTTTACATTTCTTTCTTATATTTCTTTTGGATTAATTATAAACTTATAAATTTTTATCTGTTTTTTTTTTTTTTTGTGGGGGGGGGGGGGTCCAGTTTTGGCGTGTTCTCCGAGATGGCGGAAAGCACGGCACCTAGCAAAATCACTCTTCGCCTTACTGCAAAGACTGGTATAACAGAGACATTACCCAATATGATTTGTGAATCAACAGAAACATTAGGTCAGATTCAGGCACGCATAAAAAAGAAACTAAAGCGACCTGTATTGTATCTTTTTGTCATGCGTGGCTCTGAAGGATTCATTCCGACACCGGATCAAACGCTGGAATCCCTTCTTCAAGCATACGCCGAGTCGGAGGAACAACGAGAGTTGTCGATTGCGGTTTCGACAGGTATATTTCACGGGTAGATTAGTTTGCGTACAATACTTTCTTTTTTTTTTTCTTCCCGTGGCCATGATTGTCAGCACCGTTTCTCTTCGTGTGGACTGTGAAAAAAGGCGAAATAATCTACCAAAGTTGATGTTTTTTATTTCTCTTTACTTGGACTCTCTTTTTCGCGCTATTTTTTTTTTTTTTTACCTAGTGCAGTTACTTCCGATTGGATACTATGTTCAACTACCTAAATCAAGCGGAGCTTTTTATGGAAACGAATTGTGGATGATGTCTAGCGCTCTACAAATTTTGGACAATTTCTAGACGGGATATTTCTGCGCATCAGTATTTGGTTATCCTTTGCATGCAATTTGCCGTGTCGGGTCAAGATCGTATACCTGAGGTGTGGGGCCAAGCGCTTGGCTTGCCGCAACTCCGCTGAGTTCCACTGCATTTCTTGCAATGCGAGGACAGGAGTCACCTCCACATCTCCATTCCAGGAGTGAGAGAAATAGCACAGTGCCCGCAACCAATCGCGGGTGGTCTTGGTGTTGTGCGATGCCATAGCCATAGAAGCCCTGTGCCTTATAATTGTCAAGGAGAATCTTAGGCTCTCAGCTTAACAACTGACAATACAAGGGAACTGGACACTGGCACCACAAAGATATAGTCGGCACTAGCTGGTTCTTTTTATGTGTATTATGGGACATCTCATAGATCCCAACATGTGGTGCAAACATACACATATTTAACTATGTATTTATATTTGTACATTTATGTATCTTTATTACCGTCTATTTTTGAGGTAATATATATATGTATATACATATATTAAGGGAAAGGCATCAGAAGATTCATTTAAAATGGATTAATTTTTTAGCTTGATTTTTTCACCTCTCATTAAAACATATTTAATTGAAGTTTAAAGAAACTAAAAAAAAAAAAAGATAATAACGTCAATAATAAAGAAAGTTATTTAATAACTGGACTATGAGGACCACACTCGTTTTTAGGGAGGCACTGACCAAGTATGTGTCAATGCGCTATGCCCCGTCGTTTCGACAAGCGGAACCCCAAGAGGTAATAGGTATTTCTACAAGAAAAATACCCAAAGATTGCGTTCCAGCTTTTATAGTTCCAGATGTTATTACTGTAGAAGAGGAGGAATCACTTTTGCGATTTATCGATCCGTGGTTCTGTCGCTTACCCTACAGCACCGGTCACGTGGATGCCTTGATTCATCATTATAAGGAATTCTATCGCTCTTTCAATGAATTGATGGGTGAGCCTATCCACCCACCCTTGGACAAGGAAATATGTGGTGAAAAAAACATTACACAGAGTAATTTTGATGAAGATTCTCTGCGTATCGTGCGAGCGGTGTTGGAACGTTGTCGCGGAATCGCTTCAAACTATCTTCCCAAGATTCCATTGGATGATCGAGTGCACTTTTTGCGTTTAAGTAGTAATGGGTTTATCAGACCTCATGTTGATGAAACTCGAAATTCTAGTGGGGTCATTGCAGGGCTTACTTTGGCTTCCGGCCGAGTAATGACATTGACACATCCAACGCACCCTGGTGAGCGGGTGGAATTGTTGCTGGCGCCAAGATCTTTATACATCATGATTGGTACGGCGAGATACGAGTGGGAACACAGCACCGACTTTATAGAAAATGATGAGGAGCATATTCGACGTGTACAAAATATTGAATTGTGCGAGAACACCCCTTTGGTTTTTGATGGAAAGGAGCTGCCCCTCAAGCGTGGTGAGCGGACAGCAGTAATATTCCGTGGTGTATCTCCGATGGATTTGCTTCTTTCCAAGATGCACAAACAAAGTGGTACAGGATGATTAATTTATCTCTTTACTGTTTTTAGAGGTCTGGTAGAGGTTTTTTTTTTTTTTTTCATTCTGTGTATCTTGCTTATTGGTTAATGACAACTGTTGAGTTTTCAGTCAACATATTTTATAAAGCGCCACACTTTTTTTTTTTTTTATAGATGTGTATATATATATATATGTTTTTTTTTATTTTTAAAAGGGAGGATGGGCTGCTCTTTAGTGAAAGTTCATTCTATTGTAATGATAAGGCTATATAGTATTTTACTTAATATGTATGCGTTTTCAGTATATTTTTTTGTGTCGCAGTGCTTTTCATTGGCTTCCCATATAGCATACCTTATTGTAGTTATTGCTCACTTATTTTTTTTTCTCTTCTCTTCTCTTGGTATTTCGTAAGTACCATTGCTAATCCGGAGAGGAGGGTGTTTTGTTCAGTATTATACTTTATTCAATAACGTTCATCGGTGTATTGGCTTTTTTTACGAGAGCAAAGATGAATGGCTAGTAGTATTTGGCTGGAAAACGAATTTAGGAAGTATTTCCTATAACATCTTTTAGGAATTTTGTGGAGATGTCTCAATACATTTGTAATTCGTCTCTAGATGTGTTCGAAAAGCGTTCACTGCGCTGAAACATTGATTGATTGCTTTTTTAATCAATTAACCTCGTAGAAGGTTCGTATGTGAAAAGATTAACGTCATAAATACATATGAGCACGTTTTCTGGATACTTCTACTGGCGCGTATGTAATCTTCGACTGCAATGCTATCATAAATGAGGTGGAACCGCTTCATTTACTCTTCCTGTTAATGATAGCCCTATGCTTTTTCACTTCTTATTTGTAATGTAAAGTGAAGTTTTTAGTGGACGTTAAAGCATTTGTTTTGTGGTGATTTCCCCTGCTTTAGGCATTTCTGTAGCTTTTTTCTTCCGTTTTACATTTGGATTAAACTCGGTCCCGGAGCGAATACCTACATTACAACTCATATTTTGTATGCAACGATCAATATATAACTTCACTGTAAAAGTATTCCTCCCCCTAATGATCCCCTTTCCCCCCCCCCACTGCATCGCGCACGAAACGGCTCGGGGGTGGGCAGTCCGGTTTATCAGAAGCTTACGTTTGACAATAAAGTGTAAGCATAGTCAATAAACATGAAATGAAGTAAATCAAGTCTTCATCAATAGACGTGAGATACCATTCTTATCTCAAGCTATCAAAATAGCTTAGTATGGCCCCTAGTTGGGCCCTTGGTAGTTTTTTTTTTTTTTTTAGGGATTCGTGAAGTTGTTCATTGAGTTTTAAGGGTGGTTGCATAAGGTTTTGGAGGTGCAGTCGGGCATCTGATCGCGAGGCAACCTGGAAAAGCATCTCGGTTTCACTGCATGGCTTTTCCTCGTCCTAAGTACCCGAGATACTGGATGGAGTTATTGGGGCTCCCCTCTCGACCAACACATTCAAAAAGTGGAAGCCCTTTTTTTTTCCCCACTTGCTCTTCCCTCGTAAATGTAGGCTTATATATCCCCGGAGAGATATCCAATCCCTTCTTATATACGAGATCTTGCGTTCATAGCCAAATGTCTTTTTCTTTTTGCAACTTACCTTGTTCGGTATGATGGGTGCACCATGTCTCATGAAAACATCCATGAAGCCAGAGAAAAGAGTGGAACGAAGCAATCAGCGTGTTCACATAGTGTCCCGTTGTCGTTTCAATACATGATAAACAAATATGACAATATTATCAATTAAAAAATATCTTCTAGAAATAAATAAAAAACTCACAAAAAAAGAAGCGCCACCATGCTGTTCTGCTTGGAAAGGTGGTCGTGATTGTAATCGTTTAACTCAAAGTTTCACATACTGAACGATTTAGTCTAATTAATCAGTACGCGTTTTTCAAACCTCGGGATTGGAGTCCGAGCGCTACACTTTGCTCTCGATGGGAAGTGATGGAGCGTGTTCTTTTTTCGGGTGAATATTAGTGAAACTTAGTGATAAGAATGGTATCACTTGACTAGGGTCAAATTTTTGTCTCCACTTGTTTTCAGACTATGGGAGATAAAAATTACGAACTGTAAGCGATCTGTTGATCAGCTCTTCTTTCACCCCAAACCTCCTAGCAAGGGAGGCGACCTAAAGGTGCTCTCAGCACTTCCTTTTATATAGTAAAGACTAACAGAAAAGTCTAAAATGAATATAATTGTTAATGTTAACGGGGTTGGTGAATATTAATCAAATCATTGGTTGTCGGGCAAAATCCATTGCGCCGAATTCTTCATCTACAGAGTGGCCTTTGCCCGCGCAGATGAGAAAGGAAGATAATATGTTGCCCCACCGCTCCATGGCAGGGCCATGCATATCCTCCCTGGCGCAGTCGGCAGCGCGTTAGGCTGTTAACCTACAGGTCGTTGGTTCGAATCCAACGGGAGGAGCTTTTCCTATAATTCCGTACCAAGACTTTTCATTCTGGCACTGCTCCTTGAAAGAGATAACGGGTACACTTCTCTCGTCAGAACGCAAGAGACCTCTTTTTGGAGAAAGGAGAACAGGTATAGTTCAAGAGACAATAAAAAAAACAGCCCTCCTTTCGGCTGTAAGTTTAAAATGTATATAATGGTCTATAAGCGTCCTCCAATGAGTTTGCGTATCCTACTATGATGGACACCGTGTGGAAAAAGGACGACCATCTCGGGAAACACCAGAAACTTTTCTGGTATTAATGATGCAAATGTGAAGATATTTATTTATGCGTGTGTCGGGGTGGGGTGGGGGGGGGGGGGGCAAGACCAGTCAAAGTAGCGCAATTTATAGGCAATGGGAAGACCCGCTCCATCTGAAAGTCTCCTTTGCCCGTAACGAAGAGAACCATATAGTCCAATTTCAATTATTATGTTTTTTTTTTTTTTAGAACTGCAAATGACAATGACAAAAGACTATCTCGTCGTGTTAACGGCAACTTCTGACAGCGGAAGAGGCGAAACCTAACACAGCTGCACACATTAAGAAAACTGATACCACGACGAGTTCTAAAAACCATATATACAAATATAAAGCAATGAATAACTTAATTTAAAGCGAATACATTTAAAGACGTGGATAGTGAGTATCAGGAAACCGTAACCAGAGAATTCCAAAAACCAAGTGAAAATGCTAAAGACAGCACTCCGCTTTTAGCACAATGGCGTATAGAGAGAGTGACAATCAGGCATTGCCATGAAGGTGATTGGCTTGCCTTCGCATAACCAATTCCAAACTCCTAAACACCAAATTAAAGAACTCCTGTGTTTTTATTTAAAGAATCACGTCTTTACCTCAAAACCAAATAAAAGGCACCCGCAGTGGATCCCTCACAATGTGGTTTAATTTAAAGGATGTTACACGAAATAGGTAAATATCTCGCGGTAGAAAAACAACAAAGCTTAATTAACCACAATGAATTACCGCACTTTTTAGACAAAACAACTAACAATTATCTAATCAGACATATGGATTGAGCTATAGGTCACATGACGCTTTAAGGAAAGGCGCCAAGCGTATTCAAAAATAGGACGGCAATAACACTAATATATATATATATATATATATATATATACATATATACATATATGTATACATTTTTTTCTCGACTTAACACTCAGTTGCAACAATTCAAAGATTCTTCTGGTGGTGCTCGTACTCCTCCTTTGTGGCCTCCTGGTTGTTGTTCAGCCACTGTAGGGTGTCTTCCACGGCCTTGGTGACAGTGCTCTTGTCGCTCTCGTCCAGCTTCCCGGCCACGTTCGTGTCGTTCACGGTGTTCTTCATGGAGAAGGCGTAGTTCTCGAGACCGTTCTTTGCCTCGATGCGCTCAATGTTTGTCTTGCCCATGTAGTTCCCCTCGCTCGCGGCGATTTTCTAGAAAAGAGTCTGCTGGAACTTTACAAAAGTGCTGAATGTATGAAGCCAAGTACGAACCGTCTTTCGTATGATTCTTCTAATGAGTATGGTCCTCGGGACACTTTTTAATTATTATTGTTCTTGTATTTCAGGAGGCCGAACTACATTCCCCCCCCTCTTTTTTTTTTTTTTCTCTTTACTTACAGGAATAGGAAGGTTGATACTATGTGAAGAAACACCGAACAGAAAAAAAAAAGACATCCGATGCTGCACTTAATGACTTTATTAAATGAGACGGTAAGGTACAACAACAATAAAAAGAATGCATTGCAAATCCTATTTAAAACTATTGTCCTTTTTCTATTCATCAGAAACGAGATTGATCATGCATGTACTTTTTTTTTTTTTTTCACCACCAACTCGCTGTGTGAGTTACGTCCATCAACATTGATAGGAAGAGTGTGAGATAATTTCATACACTCGCGTGATATTATGAAAAGTCAACAGAATAATAATACAACACCTACACTAATACGGGGAAGGCCCTCGTCGATGCCCACGGTCTTCATTCAAAAAGCACTTACTTTGTGCGCATCGTTTTGGTATATACTTGGAGCGGAACACACTACGTTGATGGCGTCGTGCCACCTGTACCGGGGAAAGGCCTGTCATTCGAAGAATGGAGGACTGAAAACATTTATCCGAGTCACAGAGACGGCGAGTGATACCAATTATGAGATAGAAAAACAGTACGGCCATATTTGGCATCACCATGGTCCAGGTATTCCCAATGGAGGAAAGAAAAAGCTGAATGTTTGGCTTTGCACGGGTGCACTTTTTGCCTTTAGCATCTTCATACGCCTCATCACATACGGCGCAAGAGGGTTGCGCCCAAAATCCATCTTCTGCATTCGCATGGCACACACAAGGATAGTTATCATCTGTAATTTTATCTGGCCGCCGACAGCATCCATGTCCATTGCAAGATGTCTGTATATTGCAAGGAATGGGCGGACTATAACTTTTTTTACAAGATGCATTGTTTCCAATAATAGAAAACGTACGACCTTCACATGTGGTGCAGTTAAACACAAGCCCTGAGCCGTCTGGTTTATCAGCGCAATAAAAGTCATCCACACAGAAATCGCGCCACGAGTCGATGACACTGCAATTCGATGGGCAGCGGAGTGTGTGGGAATAACAAAGGGATCCGTAAAAGTTGGGGTGTTCAAAGACACTATCCCACGCACACTCCCCGACAAAAGTGTCCGCACTGGACTTGACAAGAATAGAAGAGGCTCCGTTGCATACGCACTCAAAGGAATTGTTATGACAGTCTCGTGAAGACACAACGCCTCCACCACCGAATACGTCGGAGCACCACTCGTCTACTTTACCGCAACTCTCAGGACATATCTGCGGCTCCCCACGCACATGGAACATTTGTGCGAATACAAAGAGAACGCAAAACCATTGGAGTAGCATACAACACAATAAGAGAATACAACTACAATAATAATAAAAAAAACAAAACAAAAAAAAAATGAAATATAACTGCACTTGAAAAAAAAAAAAAAAAACGAAAAGAAAAAGAATATTTAAGTGTCCTCACATCATGTTACCCTTCCTCCTCCTCTTCAATACACACACAAACAAACAAACAAAAAAAAAAAAACGGGTTAAGTAATGAGGTGCAACATTAGACAAAAAAAAAAAATAGAGTAATTATGCAAAAGCAACAACAAAAAAAATAAGATCAATGTGTGTCCTTCCATCATATTTAGGTAATGGAGCATTACTTTCCCATCCGAGATCACCCTAAAAATAAGCAAACAAAAACTTTGATGCCTGTGGATGAATAACTGCTAGCATTTTCTTTCACTATGTACAGACTCCTTTCGTAGTTTTTTTTTTTTTTTTTCTTCCTCTAAAGTTTCCTGTTCGTATCCCAGAACATATGTGAGAAACATCAATATGTATTCCCCTGAAGCAAACACTTCATATCCTTTTTCTGCCTTCTTCCTTTTTTCCCACACTGCTCACTCCTCCACTGTTCCCCGCATTACAGCAAAACCAAACCCCTGCTCCCCATAACAGCGCATGCACGAATAAGTGTTGTGAGCAAAAGCATTGAGCCAAATTGGTGAGTTGCTGCAACAGGAATGTCCACATACGACATAACAGTCCATATACCCAAAGTCACCTGGAATGCCAGCGCTCCATTGACGAGAATCAAGCTCCTCCGAAGCATCTTTGGGAGTGTCGCAGAGTGTTTCCTGCAGGCGGCGTTGAGACCCAAAATAGAAAAAGTACTGAGACACGCCATGCCACGGTGCCACGTTTGCGCTGCGGCAGGATTTTCAAATAAATTCCTCCACCATGGCGAGACAGTGTAAATGTGATCTATTGGAGGGATTACGCCTCCTCCCATCCACGGGAACTCATCATTGTACAACAGGCCAGCGTCTAGTCCCGCAACAAAGGCGCCAGAAATCGCGGTGGCAAATACAAAAGCGAATGAGAAGCGGGCCCAAAGTTGAATTGCATTTTTTCCCTGAAACTGTATCATCTGCGGAAGCTTCAGCCCAAATCCAATGCGCATCATGCATGAATAGATAGTGAAGGCTAGAACCAGATGGGCTGCCAGACGGTACGCGGATACTGTAGCCTTCCTTTTCTCATCCAAAATCCGATGATCCAGGCCGCTGCGCACCATGTACCATCCCATTGCACCTTGTGCTCCGCCTAATCCAAGAATTCCAACAATGGCTCCTGCGAGTGTTTTGTTTTGGCGGAAACGTCCTCTGGCGAAAAAGTAAAGCAGCGGGGCGCCATACACAATACCCAAACTTCGCGCCAGCACACGATGGGCCCACTCCCAAAAAAAGATAAATTTGAATTCCTCAAGAGTCATTGAATCTTTTTGCTTAAACTCAGGGAACTGTTGGTACTTTGCGAATTCATCTTCCCACTCTTGTTGTGTGATGGGTGGCTGAACGCCCGTGACGGGTTTCCAGTCCACAATGCTAAGCCCACTCTCTGTCAAGCGCGTCACACCACCAATAACGACGACGGCGCCAACAACACCTGCGGAACAGTAAAGCCAATGTGCCACTGCCCTGTTGGTTGCGGGCAATTTCCATGCACCAGAAGATACGCCTCGCCGAGTGAAAAAGAAGAAAGGTGTCGACGAGGATGCCGTCTTTGACACGCGGGCACTGAAACGAAGCATTATCAAGAAACCTTTATGTTTATATATATATATATATATATATATATATATATATGATGCAAATGTATTCCTTTTTTTTTTTTTGCTTGAGGTCTCAAATTCTTAATTGTGAATTAAGAACACATGACATTAACAACAATAACAGCAACAACAGAAAGCAATTCATATTCCATTGCGAATGCAATAGTAAAAAAAAAAAAAAAACAGAAACAGAAACAAAATGATAACTCAAACACAAACATGAAAGAAGTTGTCATGCTGGAGTAATAAAAGTTTTTTTGTTTTTTTTTCTTTACACTTCCGTTTCACAACCGCCTCTCCTTTATTCCCTTATACAATGGGGGAATCACATTAATTGCCTTTGTGTAAACTCACACACAATCTCACTGGCTCCGCTCGAGAATGAAGGAGATGAAGTGAGGTAGATACTGGAAGAAGACTGAAAACAAAACAAAAAAAAAAAATAGGCGTGTCGAAAGGTCCGAAGATTGAAATGGAGTTTTGAACAATTAGCAGAATAATTACAAGTCGTTCTGTAAGAGAGAGGGCTGTCGTTAAGGTGACACGGCGTATTATTGGCAGCGACAGGTGACAAAGTTCCACCACCGTATCACAGAATGCGCCGCGGAACGATAATGGCAATAACAGTAAAGCAGACAGCGAGGAGTGATTGGGACATTGTTCCGTAAAGCCCCAGCGCTGTCGGCAACACATTGCAACAGGACCAACGCAGGAGCGATGAACATCAGCAGAAAGAGTCCTGCGACCGCGCCCCACATAATAAGACAAAAGAAAAAACTGGAGTGTTTTTTTTTTTTTTTCGTTCCTTCTTTTTTTTTTTTTTCAGATTCAAGACGTCCCCGCAGCGGAACACAGAAAAACACAGAGAACGGGTGAAGTAGAGAAAAAAAAAAAAAAAACAATTCTGCTTGAAGTAGCGCGACGAGGTCCTGAAATTGGCGGATCCCGACGGAGCGGGAGATACCAAAGGCACAGCAGTTGCCGGGCAATGGCGCGCGCGGACTTTAAGTCCCCAAGAGATCCCCCAGTGCCAAGAGACCCCCAGTGCCAAGAGACCCCCCAGTGCCAAGAGATCCCCCAGCCCCAAGAGATCCCCCAGTGCCAAGAGATCCCCCAGTGCCAAGAGACCCCCAGCCCCAAGAGACCCCCCAGTGCCAAGAGACCCCCCAGTGCCAAGAGACCCCCAGTGCCAAGAGACCCCCCAGTGCCAAGAGATCCCCCAGTGCCAAGAGATCCCCCAGTGCCAAGAGACCCCCCAGTGCCAAGAGATCCCCCAGTGGGGACTCGGCGCCGCCTCCCCGCCACACAACTGCGAGTCACTATCATCACTATCATCATTATTATCACTATCATCATTATTATCATTTTCTTCTTCTTCCTCCTCGGTATCACCACCTGTACCAGCGTCGAGTGTCATCTTGCGCCCGGATGACAGCGGTTTCGCGTAAGCCGCGACAAGAGTTGTCAGGGACACTCCGTAGACTATTCAAGTTTGTGATTGCTAAGGAAAAGCCGGGGCGACGGACTCGTCCGCATTTTCGCTCGTTACCAAATGCGCGCAGCAATCGGCGCCTTGCAGATATTGATGGCGCCGTTTCCTTGTATTTAGTATAAGAAGACACTGCTCTCCTTTTTGTGAAAGACAGTTTCTGCGCACTTTTAATGCAAAGCCAAACGAGGCTCGGGATTAAATTGAGGCCACAGCGGAGCTTGGGAGAAAGATATCAATCCCAAATAAGAATTTTTTTTTTTTTAATACAGAAAAGGAAATACACATTAACAATTAACTCCCAAGTGTATGAGCACTACCACAGCAACAAGAAACACACAGCTAAACAGATTTCTGAATCCATTTGAGCGCTTTCGATATTCTCAGGAAGAATGCTTTTCTCGCGTACTCAAACAGACACACGCACACACACACATACACACATTCTCTCTCTCTCTCTCTCTCCCTTCAGCCGCACGTAATTCCCTCACTCTTTTCCTCAGAGCTTTCCATCGCCTTGGATTTTACGTTATCATCTTCATTCGAGTATGAATTGACTCGAGTGTTCGCATCGATTTCTCTTTTTGGCCAAAGACACGCCTTTATCGTTTTTTTTTCTTTTTCTTTTTCATTTTCTCTTGACAATTATGTTTTTCTTAAATCGCTGCTCTATTTCTACTTTAGTTCTATAGAAAATATTCAGGAGGCGGATGTTTCGCTAGATGCCCATGCGTATCCGCTGAAGACGCAGTGAATGTTACGAAATTACGATCTGTCTGGGAATTCTCCCCAATCTGCATGATAGATGCAACATTACCGCAACGATAACAATAATCCGGAGCAGACCATACTGTGACACAGTTTCCATCAAACATGGACTTGTACCCTTCAAAAACTAACTGATGCGCGCGCGCGATAAGGCTAATACCGTTCGTATGGTTAAATATCTTTGTGACGTCCGCACCAAAGACATATCCGGCGCCGCGCGGGCTGACGCCCCATCCTTCCATGTCGTCCGGGTCGGACCAGAGGAGATCGCTCATTGGCCCATCGTGCGGCACCTCCTGTTTGCGGTCCAGGACACGGATCTCGTCGAGCGTGCGGAGTTGCGGGCTTAGTCCACCATGAACACAGAATATGTCATCTTCTACAATGGCTGCGAGTGGCATGTAGTCAAACAACTCTGTGCAAAGCCGCCAGACGTTCGCACTACCGTACTTACGGTAGCACTCGTCATAGAATCCGTAGACTTGGGTTATTTGCCGCGACTCATGGTTTCCGCGTAGGAGTGTGATGCGATCAGGGTAGCGGACTTTTAATAGCAGTAGTAACAGCAACGTTTCCACACTGTGGTACCCCCTGTCAACGTAGTCACCCATGAAGACATAACTCGACTCCGGTACGCGTTTACCGTGACGAAAGAGCTCAAGAAGATCAAAAAACTGACCATGGATATCCCCGCATAGTGTGACGGGGGCGTATACCGTTTCGATGTTGCCCTCCTCAAGAAAAAGGTCTTTGCACCGGTCGCATATCATACCCACCTGCTGCTCTGTGGGGAGTTTCCCCTCATAGAGGGTTTCTAACAAGTTGTCGAGATTAGCCATTGCAATGGCTATTCTTCACTAGAAACTAGAAAAACAAACACACACATATATACATATATATACATATATATATATATATATATATATATATATATATATATAGATAGATAGAGAAATAGAAAGGGAGAGATAGAGATTAAAAAAAAAATCATAAAAAGAGTAATTTTTTTTTCTTCTTTTCTTTTTTTTTCACATTTTAGGATCCGCTGTTTATAACCACACGGTCTTGTATTTTTTGTTGTTGTTTATTGTAATTCAGCAGTTCAACAAGTTTTACAGATTGTACCTTCCTCGTGTCTGAGACCCTGTAGTTACGATTTCGGCACAAAAAGCACAGAAGTATTGTTTACACAATGGCGCTCGTTAGGCTCTGGATTGTTAAAACCCTCTCCACGAAACACATGACCCAAGTGACTGTTACACGCGTTGCACATAATTTCCACACGCGTTCCGTCACTGTCCGGTTCCTCACGCACTGACTTTGGCACACAATCCCAAAATCCCGGCCACCCACAGCCACAGCGAAATTTCATTTCCGATGTGTACAGCAGTGCGCCACACGCTGCGCAGAGATATTGTCCTGGGTCAAAAAGATCGTCATACTTTCCACCGCGAGGGTCAGTGCCCTTTTCACGCAGAACACGATACTGTTGGGGAGTCAATTTTTTCCGCCACTCGGCATCGCTCATGTCCATTGAGCCATCGCGCTCTGCCGTGGAGGCGCAGTGTGTCATGAACCGCTTAGAGCAACGTATCGTATAAAGTTCAGAGCGGCGACGAGAAAATGAGAAAGTTATACGACTCGCGCAAGCTACAGTGTACCTTCCTGAGATGTGTGGCAAACAGTTCATGAACAAATATGTTTATGTGTTTCAGAGTAAATGGATGACTAAATACACACACACACATGTATATATATATATATATTTATATACATAGAGAAAAAATAAAATAAAAACCACAACAAAAAGAACCGGAAATGATCTCAAAGGAGGTAAATATAAAGTTTCCTTCTCATACACACACTCTTAAATCCCGTGGACGCCAAATAAACATGCCCACCCTCACACTTTTCCTTACGTTCCTCCAAATAAAGATCTTTCCATTATCCAACTGTTCATTGACTGATCAGCAAACCGCAGATTGTGTGATGTTGGGGACTGCGTATCTATGTGACATTGTCTATGTTGTGCGACTTCGCACTGCGGCGGCACCATCACCGGGACGACTTCCGTCTCAGCGGAGCCGCTTTTGGACTTTTCGCTTTATTCTGCTTCTTCTTCGGCATCGGTGGAATCTCTTCGTCGTCCTCCGCCTCTTCGGTGTAATCGTGCATGTCATCGATTTCCTGGTCATACTCTGTCTCCACATGTGTCATAGTGTCCCAGCTGTCGTGATTCACCACCATTGCCACCTCCTCCAAGTCGTTCTCTTCACGACTTGTTTTTCTCTGACTACCACTGCTGCTACTGGACCGCGGAGGCGGTGATACGTTCATTGTTTTTCTTTTTTCTGACCGGGTTGGCGGGGAATGGCTTTGCACCTCCTCCTGCATTTCATCCTCCTTTTCCTCAAAGTATTCCATACGAGGCTCCTCTGCTGCAACGCTTTTGCGCTGGTGATTGCCGCCGGTTGCTTTGCGGGGCGGGTCTTTTCTACCTCTCGCACCAGCGGCACTTTTGCCTGCGCCCTTTTCATTTGTCTTCTTAATCTTCTTCTCCTCAGCCTCGACATTGTTATCACCGTCCCATTCATCTATGTCTTCTTCAACCTGAACCGGAGTTTCTTCTTCTTCTTGTTGTTGTTCATATTCTTCCTTCGGAGGTTCTTGTTTTATGGGGCGACGCTTCAATGCATTTCGTGCGGCCACGGCGGATACCTTTGCAGTAGTGGTCCCTTTCTTTTTAATAGTCACCGGAGTCTTTTTACTATTGGAGCTTCCTTTTTTCTTGACATCTATGCGTTTCGAGGGGACTTTCTTAGGTCCTGATTGCTTGTTCTTAGCACGGGGTTTGGTACGCTGCTCACTCAATTCAAAACGTTGACGCGGATGAAGTTGATTGTGTCGCTTTTCTTGCGGAGTTGATTTCCACCACGCGCGTTCTTCACCAGCCGCCGTTTCCATTTTGCCTTTGGATCTTTCATTCGCTTCCACCCTTCTTGCGGGACTCTCATTCGCGAACTTCTCTATTTTTTCCGTCTTATTGGGCTGCACCTCCACCTTTTCAATTGTTTTTGTCATTTCCGCCGGTGCTGACACAGTTTCTACTATTGTGCTCTTTTCCATCTCTTCCTTTTGGGAGTTCTGCTGATACTCTTCATCGTCCCCATTCCTCTCCTCCTCACTGCTCTTTGGCTCCTCTACAGTCCCCGTCAGCTCCAATAGTGCACTCGCCTGTGCAGGCCTTTCAGCACTACTGCACTCGGACACCTCTTGCCTCTGGGGCAGCAACTCGACATGTGCTTCGCGGGGCGGAGGCGCAGGCTCCGTTTCCGACACGAGAAGCTTTGTGAAATCCGCTTTGCTACCACGTTTTGCGAGGACGAAAGACTCACCTATACCCAGACCGTCTTCCTGAGATCCTGGTAGACCTTTCAGCATGTCATAAAGAGTGAGGGCCGCGACATTGGCTCCTGTCATAGCCTCCACCTCCACACCCGTCCTAGGGTCGTCTGTGGCTACTGTACAAAAACAGTACAAGACACTACATTCGCCACGTGCACGGCTTGGTGGTGGCGGCGGACTCGTCCGCTTGCGCAGTACGAGTCGGTGTGGGAGTGGCGAGGTACGGTTTATACCCGCCACAACCCGCCGTCTAAATGTAAAGGAACACTTTTGAATGCGCATAGGGTGACAGAATGGAATTAGTTGACTAGCTTGCTTTACTGCATTGGTCCCCGCTATAACTGCTGTGGCAAAGAGTGGTCCCTTCTTTGAAGTGTAGAACTCTTCCAACTGTGAAATAGGTTCCTTACCTTCGTCACCACTCCCACTACTACTACTACTACCACTCACTCCTCCATCATTTGCTCGGCGTACCATTGGTGTGATTGTCTGCTTCATACCTTCCAGCAAAGCATTGGCCGAGGGTGGAACTATAACCGTTGAAACCGCCGTCGCAAGACAGAAAGGTGGCCTGGTTTCAACTGGAACAGGAACTACCGCCGGAGCGCTGGGAATGGGTGGCGCCACGCTATCTTTCACCTTTGGCGTCGGGGATCGAGCCGCCATTTTTTTCCCCGACGCATTAGAGGTGGGTTTTACATTTTTCGCTACTTTAGAAGACGGTGCTTGCCGTTTCGGTGACGCAGATCGGGATGATGACTGACGCTTTGTGGGGGCTTTGGTGACTCGCCGCGGTGCAGTGGCGCCACGCCCGCGCTTTGGCAATGGCTTTTTCGCCAACAGGAACGTCGCAAGTCTCAGCATCGTGCCCCTTTGTCTCCAACTCGCGGGGGAGACTGAACTCCAACACTCCCCGCCTTTTTTTCCGTTCACTGTCATTTAAAAAAAAAAAAAAGTAAAAAAAAAATAAGAGAAGAGAAAAGAGACATATGGGGACTGCTTAATTGCGTTCTGTACTGTATAAATAACGGCGGCAAGACCCATCAGTCACATCCAGTCCAAAGAATTCTTAGCATATTCTTTTTTTCGCGCTTTCAAATAATAATAATAATTAGTAAAGAAATCTATCTATGTGACGGAAATATAAGTCCTACATCTCAGCGGTGCAGTGCATATCCGGATCAACCTTCCCTTCTCTGTGTTTCTATAGGTGAACTCTAAAGCAAATTCTCTTTACTTTAATATCGCTGATATTCGGTGTTTTAAAAGAGGTACGTTTAGATTCAACTTTGTTTTCGTAATCTTTTTTTTCCTTTACGTGTTTTTTTCTTTCCCCCTTTCCACGACAACTCTATGGACTAGGAGAAACCGTAAAAAACATCGGGATAACTAACGGGGCAGCATCCAATGGTGGGGTCGGACTCGGCGATAAAGTCCCCTCAGACAGTCCCCTCATCACTGCGCGCTCGGACACCTCAACGGCGTCCAAAAGCTTCGCCGAGACCGAAGGCGATCGCTGCACCTCGCGGAGATCCTCATCAAAGCAATACTCCACACTAAACCCATTATCGTTTTGCTCTGCCGGCCTATGGTTATTGTACTCGTAGGGGCACGGCACTGGTTCTGCGTGAAGGGCGCCTGAACTGCGTTCCACTCGCCGCTTTTTGAGAACTTCGTTACTGTCGCTGTCGCTGCTGTTGCTTCTGCTCCTCTTGCTCACGACGGCAGTCACAGTTTCGCCTGTGACTGAAAGAGGCGCTGACTCGCAGTTGATGTTAGGCTGAGGCACAGGAGACTTTGGGGCAGTCGGTTTTTTAACAATCGCATTTGTGACGTTCCGCCCGAATTCTCGGCCAAAAGCGTTACACTCACTTGTGGACATTCTCAGTATTCTATCTTGCCCCGTGTTTTACTCGTTTAGCAGCAATGATAAAAAGATAACATAATAATAATATTATTATTATTAAAAAAGAGAGGACAAAAAATAATAATAATTAGAAAAACAAAAAGGCAAATGAGTATATATCACAAAAGAAATCACCTCCAGAAGAAGATAATAGTATAACCTAGAATATCCACTTATCGAGTCGGCCTGACCTACCCTCACATATACCCTAGATGATATGAGATAAAGAGACAAAGAAGGGAAATCCAATGTGCCTCTGAATTAGCCCAAGGTGCTCCAGTATCAAAAAAACCCTCTTTACGACAAATACTAACAGCAATCTCTCTCTCTAAAGACAAAATGAGGAATCTATCGATAAAAACTTACGAAGCGGCAACATAAAGGGGTCTTCCTACCCTGAAGAGCCTCCCGCGAGGAAGGGATCAACTGTGTGTATGAGGGGAAGGGGCATGTGGAAAGAAAAAATATAAACTTCTAATGAGAAGTATCCCCTTTAAGGAAAAAAAAAAAGGGGGAAAACAACACCAACAACTGCGCGCTTCCTTTGTTATAGATTCAAAGTAGGTAAAGGAGAGGGGTGGTGAATAGTATGATAAGATGATGGCCCAGGGAAAGCGTAAATAGTCTTATCTCAGTTGAAAGTCTCTTCACAGGATCCTACAATTATGAATGTCCTGCTATGAGACAAAACCAATGGCAAATTTTCAAAAAGCTTTATTTCACTTCCTTCGCAAAGTTTTTTGTTTTTGTTTTTGTTTTTCACCTGCAAGATAAAACCCGAGAGCCTTTCACCAAGCATCACATTTCTGTACCATTCTTTTCTCCTAGAGTAGATTTCTAGCGCGCAAACACAAAAGAAAAAAAACGCACAACCAAAAGAGAACCACAGCGAGAAAGTCATCCTTCTGACAAAGACATTTAATCCTCGTATCGTGGTGTGCCCACAGAAACTCCTTGCGAGGTTGAGTTTTTTTTTTTTTTAATGTGACGGTAGCGCTGTATATTATCTTCTCTATCTCTCTCTCTCTTTTTTTTTTCCATATTTTCACAATCGACTTCCATTTAATGTAACTTTTTTTTTGTTGTTGTTTTGTTTCTTGCATCTCTCTTTCAGATATTTTCATTTTGTGGAATGTAATGTGAACAAGAGATCTATGAAAGCAGAGCGGCGGAGAGATTGTCTCGAATATATGATTTGGTGCCACGCAGTGAAAGCTGAAGTGCCACTGTGTTGTCCCTGGCGATGAAGACACGTGCGTTGATAAGTAACATTGAGCGTTCCTTGTTGACCAGTCTACCAGACATGAGGAGTGTGTGCGATGCTGTCGTAATCTTATCGGGTTTACCACCCTCTACGTACATCCCAAAAAAGCTTACGAGCTCACGTGCGGCAATGGTCAGGTTACGCATTGATTTGAGAGAATAAGTGCCGGTGGTTTCCTCCTGTTCCATACTTTCCCACTGTGCGTCAAAATCGCTGCCAAGCTTTACAGGAGTAATCAAATCCGAAACATTAATATCAAAGCTCTCAAGTGGGTATTCCTCTTGCTCATCTACATCTTCGTCGCCTTCTTGCATGGCAAACTTAAATGTACACTCAATTGGGCCGATTGGGAACTGCTCCTCCTCGTATGCAAGTACAATATATCCAAACTCTGTGGCTCCTGGTTCAACGCTTTCAATGGGAATCACATACTGTGGCTCAACCATTACTTCTTCCGTGTCTATCTCAATGGAGATATTCTTAAATGTCATATTCTCCATCGTGTTCTTAACTCTAAATTGCAAGACAATATGCGATACATACACGTGCTTCAATACTGTCACAACGTACTCGCTGTCGGGATCTGTCAGTGGAACTGGTTCACTACTTGCACACGGTTCCCCAAGCCCAACCAATTGCTTCACCCTCCGCATCTGATCGCGTCCTTGCACAACAGCATTGGACATGACGAGAGAGCCTTCGCTTTTGCCTTCCGCTCCGCCTATGTTTTTCTGACACCTCATCTCATCACCAGTCGCATTAAGAACAGATGGTTTGGCTTGAATTCGTGCTTGCCGACACGCCGCAACAGCATTTCCAACGTCACAAATCATTCGTTGAATAACACTCTCATCTTTAAATAAAAATAGCTTTGTATATAGTACTGCTCGATCACGGACATCATCATCGACATCATTACACGCGCGCTTTAGAAGTACAACAATGGATCGACGCAGAGACGGCACGCGCGCGGCAATCTTTGCCAATGTGCTGACGGCCACTGCTCGAATCTCTGGTCGATGAAGTGTCGCATGATTGTACACGTAGCGCACAAAAGTTCTGGGATTCTCTGTCAAGGGCACCTCCTCGCCGAGATACATGAGCACGCGCCGCACAATTCGCGCGTAGTCACAATCGTCGATAAACTCTGCGAGGTGTTTCATGACGGACTCCTTCGAGTCAGGATTTGACTTGGCAATTTCAATCATAACGTCCACCACGTTTTCTTTCAGTTCACTGCTACCCTCATCACTGAGAGCTTTGAAGAGAAAGCGAAGAAAAACTTCATACTTAGACGGGAACTTGACATTAAGAATTCGCATGGCACCTATAATGACCATTTTGAACTCATCACCGAGTTCTCCCATATAGTTAGCAGTCGAAAGTTGAGTAATAAGTCGTTCAATAGAGCTCTCTGTTCCTGTCTTAAGGAGTGTTGTGCTTGCCAATGTAGCAATGATGTGATTGGGATCTGTCACAAGACGTTCGATTTCGGAGTTTATAGGAGATACAGCGTCTGGGTGAACAGTCGCCACTTCATTTAGCAAACGAATTGCAGAGAAACGCAGCACAGCGTTTTGCACATTAAGATAAAGATGGACGACCATTACAGCAGGCGCAACCTCCTTTGCGGTGATATTAGAAAGTGAGCAAATAGATTTCACAGACTCAAATACCACGAGATCACTGTTGTTGTGCATCATGGAGGTGACAAACTTGTAGATATCAAGAGACCCTTCAAAGTCCTCGCGCATAAGCTCTGTGCACATTTTGATGATGAGACAAAGCGCAAGCGGGGAACGAATTTGACCATTCTTCACCTGGTCAATAAGCCGCACCACCGATAGACGATCGTTCTTCCTAATCTTGTGCAGCAAAGCAATGGCTGGGTATTGGGCCTCGCCACACCCACGCAGCACTTCTGTCAATTGTGTTCCCCATTTTTTCGCCATGTCAGGATGTGTCTGCGCAATGTGAAGTCCCGTCACAAGTGCAGCCGTGACGACTTTTCTGTTTGGAGAAGTAAGAGCCTCCACAATAATACGATCCAGTGAGGTATAGAGCGTGCTGTTCATCACTTTAAAGAGTGTGCGAATACCATTACTTTTGCTGTAATCATTATTGCTCTTGATGTCACCCATTAGTGAGTTGGATGCGATGAAGCGTTGCTCCACAAGCGGACTCAGTTCCTTCATGAGGACATAGTGCAAGCGGCGCAGCTTCGGATGACTGGACTGCAGGAGTTTGGTCGACATAAAAAAGAGATCTGTCGCCTCAGCCTCAGTAAGTGTTGTGCCAGTGCTAATAAGATAAAGACATTGTGTCATTGCACGTAGACAGGCGGATATGTCTAAGCGCACATCGTTGAACACGCGACACTGTTGCAGTATGTAGGACTTTTCAAGACCATCGAATGGAAGAAAGTCCTCTTCCTCTTCTTCATCGTAACGAAATCGATCCGACTGCATGCCTTAGCTTAGAGTTACAGACGGCGATTGTGTGTGTGTGTATGTTTTTTTTCTTTTTTCCGGCCTTCCTCGTGTTCCCTCTCCTTCTCCCCCAGTTGTCTTCCTTTTTAGTAGCAATCTCGCGAAAGAAGATTTGTGTGTGTGTGTGTGCGTATGTTTAATAAAAAAGAGACTATCAAAGCAAACGAGGGACTCTACGAGAATACAGGAGTCCGAAAATGTTTTGATTGTACTTCTTTTCTTTTATTTCTTCCCTAAGCCTTTTTTTTTTTCTTTCTTGGCTATATATAAATGTATATATATATATATATTTTTTATTAATAAGATCCTCTAAAAAGCCCCCCAAAACAAGAACAAAAAATCAAAAATAAAAATAACAAATTATGACGACAATGACAACAAAGAACAAAAACAACAAAGGATACACACACATACACACTCACCCTCTGTCTTACATCCTCAAAAAACAACAACAAAAAAAAAAACATTTTTTTTTCACCACACTTGATCGACTCTGTCAAAATACTCGTAATTATAGGGAGACAGGGTTTCATCGAAAAATAATAATAAACAAAAAAACAATTGAATAAGTTCTACATCACGCATATCCACTTTGGGAGACCCCTTCCCCCAAAGTATATTTGCACAACCAGGTATCTCCCACCATGCCCCAAGACCTTCTCACAGAAAAGCCCAAACTCGCACGCATGCATGTACACACATGAAGAACTAAAAGATCTCTGGGATCAATTTCCATGGGGTTAATTTACATCATTATCGACCACACAGTGCTCACTAGAAAGCCGTTTCCATCATAGTGTAATATAACCGTCGCGCCTACATTCGTCCACTCCTCTGCTTTCCCCCGCCTCACACTCTACACTTCACGTCACTCGTCAGCCTTTGTCTCCTCTTCCTTCTCCTCTGCCTCAGCTGGTTCCTTGCTCTCAAGTGCCTCTTCTACACCACCGGTTCCGGCAGATGCTTGGGCTTCCCCTTCGGGCTGCTGTTCTTCCTTCTCCTCTGCCTCAGCTGGCTCCTTGCTCTCAAGTGCCTCTTCTACACCACCGGTTCCGGCAGATGCTTGGGCTTCCCCTTCGGGCTGCTGTTCTTCCTTCTCCTCTGCCTCAGCTGGCTCCTTGCTCTCAAGTGCCTCTTCTACACCACCGGTTCCGGCAGATGCTTGGAATTCCCCTTCGTACTCTTCCTCGTAATCCAGCGCGTTTTCGAACCAGTCGCAGACGTACTCCACCGCGTACCACTCCGTGGTGCCCCTGAGCGGGTACGACTTCAGCTTTACCTTTGTGTGTTCCACCGGCATGATCGCTGCCACTCCTTTTCGCGCCGCACGAATGGTCGCAATGGCCTGGCGGACGTGTGCCCTACCGGCAATTTCGCCCTCATCCGCTTCGGCCGAGATCCCTTCCGCACCGTTCAGTAGCCTCCCGCGTACAACAGACTGAATTGTGACAGCGTACGCGTGCAGCGCCTCAGTCGCGGCCTTTCGATTGTCGTAATACGCGCGGCCGAGGCGCAACTGCTGGACGTACTCACGTGCAGCGAACTGCCGCCACGCGTTCTGCATAACCCGAGCTGCGCGAAAGAGCCGTGCCGGTGTGCGCGGGAGCGGGTGCCCAGCGCGGTGCAGCGCACTACGAACCAAATACATCCGCGCCGCGGACTGCACTCGAATGGCCGCCACAATGCACCGCTGCCGCCTCTGTTCGCACCTTTGCGCTGCGGCCTTTTCGCGCCGCGCGACCAATGCCAAACGCCGCGCGACACATTGCCGCCAAGCGCGCTGCACGCGTTCCGCAAGGCGATGGCGACCGTCGCGCATAAAATCCCAAAAGGCGCCATTTCGCAGAAAAGCCGCGTGTGTGCGCCAGGCGGACTGAATGATTGCCGCGGCATCATTGCGGCGCTGTGTCTCGCGCCACGCTTCTGCCGCGCGCTGCGCTGAGCGAACGGCCACCGCACACTTTTTCCGCGCCGTAAAGCGCCGGAGTGCCCGCTGCACGCGCCGCGCCATGACACACAGTGTCGCGTGGGCTTTTCGCCGCGCAGAGAGCTCCGCACGTGCGATTCGCCCGCGCACAAGGGACTGTATGCGTATGGCCGCATCGGCAACTTCCTCGCGGCGCCGCTTCAGCGCACGCGCATTGGCAAACTCCGCGCGCAGTTGCGGGAAAGTTACACTCTCCGCCCGCCGCAGCAGCACCCGGCCCACGAGAAACGTGGAGATAACACGACGGGCGCGACGAGCCACGGCACACCACGCGCGGCAGCGGTACCCACGCAAAACCGCCATAATACGCAAAGCATACAGCTCCGCGTCTGGCACCAGACACAGTGCGTGACATGTGGCGTCAAAGGCCTCGTCAGCCGCAGCGCATGCGGCAGCGACAGCAGCGGCCCGCCGCTGCACTTCCGCACGAGCCGCGCGCTTTGCAAGAATCCCGCGCCACCGACGCTGCACGGGCCGCGCCGCCGCCACAAGTGCGCGCTTGCGCTCCTGCGCGGCAAGGCGTTTGCGCACACGCAGTTCGCGAGCCTTTAGGCGTGCACAGTGCCCCCGCCACGCGCACTGCATGTGAAGCGCGGCAAAGGCACGGCGGCGAAGCGCGTGACGCACGCGCCACCAGGATTGAAGCATAGTCGCAGCGCGCGTGCGGCGGAGGAACTCCATACGATCAGCAATGCGCTGCCGGTACGAGGCCACGCAGAGCATGCCACACTCCTCCACACTGCCATGCGCACGGATATGCGTTTGCAGAAGAGTAACGCGGCGGACCAACGCACGGTGGGCGGCGCGCGCGTGGCGTTCGAGAACAAAACTTCGCGTCGCCTTATAAGTGCGGAAGGCTTCCTGCACAATCTCCGCCGCCTCTCGGCGAAAAAAGGCGATATAAAAGGCCTCGCGCATAGTGCGGTACATTCGGCGTACCTGACGACCCCGCCATAAACTTTGGATGCACACAATATTGTACAGCCACTGATCAAAGTCAGGGTCAGGGACAAGATGCGAGAGGCGGACCAACTTCTTGTCCATGATGCGCATGTACATGCCGGGGGGAGGGGCTGTCGACATTGCCTGCTCGGGGAAGAGATGCGCCGTTATGGAAGCCCTTACGGAAGCCGCACGTCCCCCCAAAACCCCGACAGGAGACTTCGCTGTTGCTGCCACTATCGCAGATTTCCCCGCTGCCTCTGTCGTTGTTGTTGCTGTGGGCGTAGGAGCCGCCGCGGATGAGGCATCCTCCGTCAGCACCTGCTCTGTTTGGCGCCCGAACGAATGCATCATCCGTCGCATCTCGTGTTTAAGGTTCTTGTAGTGCCTGTACGCCGGCTCTGGCATGAGCGTCAAAATGGGCGGCGGGCCCTTCGACTCCGACTCCGAGCTCTCAGAGTAGAGCCCTCGGCTCTTCGGCGTCGCCGGCTCCACAGGCGATTGCCCCGCCTGCCGCAGTGCCTCCACCTCCGCGGAAAGCTGAGAGGAAAGCAATGGCAGCCGTGTTACGGACCCGCGACCTCCTCTCCCAGAGGACAGTCTGCCTTGTGGACGCGAGCCCAGGCGCCCGCGCGTTGCAGAGGAGGGGGTTGATGCGCGGGTGCGGCCCGAGGATCCAGAGCGGGCTCCACGGATTGCGGGAAGTTGTCCACGGGCGAACGACGTGCGGCGGTTGCGCGACACACTGGATGCACGACGGCGGCCCTTGAGACCTGGGAGCTTTGCGCTGCCTTTCCGTTCCTTTTTGGGCGCCAAAACCTCCTCCACACACGCGATACTGCGGGCGGTGCTCGGGGGCAGCTGAATAGCCCCCACCTCGTGCATGAACACGGCGAACGTGGGATGCTCCACCTGGGCAAGGTCGTCGGTGAGCATAGGCAGAGCTGGGGCGTCCGTCTGGCTGAGCATCCGACTCGTGCCTTCCTCCGCAGCGGCGTAGCGACGGGCGCAGCGCACCGCGGCGGGGCACTCGGCGGGAAGAAATTTATTTGCGCAGCACAGCGCGAGATGGCAGTGGTACACCTCCACCTCGGGGAGATTGCACCACGCGGCAAGCGCGGCGAGAAGACTGTGGCACATGATCGCATGCTTCGCTACGGACTCGCGAAAGCCTTTATAGAGCGGCGCCGATTCACGGGTGGGGTGAATATCCGCGGAGAGAATGGCGTCCGCAAGCTCTGTGCAGCACGCGACAATCTCAATGGCCTCGTCGAAGCGCTCCCACGCCACAAAGGCCACGGAGATGTTATACAGCACAAGCGTCAAAAATACATCGCCGCGCTCCTTCGCGGCCTCGAGCAGTGTTTGCACAACGACGCGCGGCGACTCCCCTGCGGCATGCTGGACAAACGCCTTGTTGCTCAGCGTTGTCCCGCGGAGATACCCGCGCAGACCCGGGAACGCCGCGAACCCCTCAGAGGCCTCCGCAGCCGGGGCCGGCGACGCGGCTGCCGCAGCGGCCTTTGCCTTTGGGGAGCCCACAGCCTTCCGCCCGGATGAAGTCGGCCGCGACGGGGTCTCGGCACGCTTTGCGCCTTTTGTCTTCGCAGGACTAATAGACTTCAGCCGGGATGAGGGGCGCCGCGCGGGTCGCGGCGGGGGCTCGACAAGCTTTGCGGCCTTTTCGAAAAAGAACTCCAATTCCTCTAACGGCTCCGCGGTGTGTGCGCGGCGGAGGCCTTCGCCGTTCGCTACAGCCACAGTGGCCCGCACGTGCTGCCACAGCGGCACCCCGTTGCGCGACGACGTCGAACTCTGCCGCCGACCGCTCACGACTCGGACAATCACGTCGAACGCCTCATTTGCATTTGGGCCACCCATGTGCTGCAGCATTTCCTCAAGAAAGGTATCCGCGTCACGTTGGCCACGCTTTTTCCGCAGACGAGGAGATGGAGTAGCCGACCTACTCCCGCGACGGCGTGCGGATGGAGAGGTACGCGACGCGCGGGCCGATGCTCGTGACTTGGGTGATGTCTTTGCATTCATTACTTCTATACCCACTCTTCAAAATAATAACAATAATAAAAACATATTTCGACAGTTTTGTTTTAGAGGAAAACAAAGGGGAAAAAAAGTAAAGAATGATAAGATAAAGACCCAGTAAAAAGGGTGGGGTGGGGGCAATAATTAAACAGATGTAAAAAAAAAAATTAAAATAAATAACAACAAAATAAACTGTAGAACAGAAGAAAGAGATTTCTTTCGTTTTAATTTTTCCCCTCAGGTACCCCATTAAACGTGCGTATTTGCGAGCATAAATAGATGGCTGAGGAAAAAGAAAAATGTGACCAAATAGAACTCGCCTGGCAGGTCATCCCATGCCGAGAGGGGAACGAGTATCAGAGAGAAAAAGAGATGGAACTAGAGCCCAAGACGCCTAAAAGCTCTTTCAATCCCTTCCCCACAGGCACACACATATATATATATATATATATATATATATATATATGTACACGCTTTCCCATTGCACCTCAGCGTTGCGCTGGGTTCCAACTCCATTGGGCGATTTCAATAGCGCGCGTGACGACGCGACTGTGGTCGTGCGTTGCGGCGATCCACTCTGCCGGGATGCAGCGCACGCCGAGCCGTGCACCGATGAGTGCGCCGACGATAAGACTCCGCTGACTCACCGCCCCGCCTAGTCGAATAGCCGCGCGCACGCCCTCGTCAAACCCCCGCGCGCCACGCGCAATAACGAGTGCCTCGCGCACAATCTCCACTCCGCTCTGCGTCGCCTCCGCCGTGGCCTCCGCGGTTGGGCACAGTGCCGCGAGATCTTCGGGAAATGCCGCGGCAGATCCCGGCAGCGCTCGTATGGCCGCGTTGCGCGTGGGGTCCGCGCTGCACTGCAGGCACCGCAGCGCAACGCCAAGCGCCGAGACCGCCGCGTCGCGCGCTGGTATGTTTTCTCGTGCGGCAAAGTCCGCGAGTGGGGCGGCGGTGTGGCGCAGGGCGGCATCTGCGGCCCACGGGTACTGCGCCGGCAGCGGCAGAAGCGCGCCGAGCACAAGCGGCACGTGCCGCTCCGCCTGCGCCGCGCCACACGGAGTCGCGCGGGAAACGCGAGCGGCCCACGCGGTCATCACAGGCGCAGGGGGAAAGGCCCCGCGCGCCGCGGCCATCGCGCGGACAAGGTCCGACTGCAGTAGATACGTGAAAGAGTGCGCCGGGGCCGCGCCGCGCGCAAAGACAAGCGGGTCGGAAGGGCCAAGCGCGGCAATGTCACAGGGAGAAAGGCCATCGTTTGCGTGCGCGGCGGCGTCGGCGACGGCGGAGCCGATGATGAGTCCTGTTTGCCGCTGCTGCACAGCGCTCAGCTGCCGGAAGCTGCTCGCGTAGTCGCCGACCGGACGGGGAGACAGAGACATCCCACGACGACACTCACAAGCAAAATACAAAAAAAAAAAAAAGAGATAAAAGGATAAAAAAAAAAAAGCATACATGAATTAAACAGAGAAGTCAAAATAAGAAGTAAAGAACGCAGCAACTTCCATAAAGAGTGATGCGTTTCAATTGTTACATACACAAAGCATATGTCGTGTTCTGGTTTCCCCCCTCCCTTTTTTTTTTTTCGTGGAGTTGGGCTCTTTTGTAGTGTGCAGCCCCAATCCGTTCCCCCCCCCCACTTCACCTCACAAACAGAGACAGGCACACGGTTTTCGTCTCACATCTCCTTTGCTTTTTTTTTTTCTTTCGGCATAACTCTTTGATCTTCCTGAACACATTCTACGCCGTTTCCTCCCGTATCGCATGCGTTCTTGTGTACCTATATATTTTCTTCTGTACGTTTGAATTGGAAAGGTGGGCTGATGGCTTCAGAGGCTCTCAAGGATGGATACCACTTCCTTGGCCGGCTCTCCTTCTTCCGCGAAGAGGGGCAACGTGTCTACATCGACTTCTTCTTCTTCTTCTTCTTCTTCTGCGTGCGGCACCGTGTGGCGCGCAACAATGCTATCCATTGCTTGCATTGGATCCGCGTACCGCTGGAGCCGCTCGCGGCGAAGAAACTGCTGCACGGTTGCTTGCAAATCGTTCACGCACTGACGCAATTCGCGGACTTCCGCGCGCAGCTGCCCAACCTCTTCGGCTCGCTCGCGCTCCCGCGCTACTTGCTTTCGAACCGCAAAGGCACGACCGACGCGCTGCAGGAAAACGATATCCGGACGCAGCGAGGCGACGAATTCGTCGTAGCGCTCCTTAAGCCTGCGCCAGCGCTTGCGATCCACGTGGCCGCGGTAGTGCCGCTGGATCGTGACGGCTGCCACTTGCTGCCGCCGCGCGAGCATTCGGCGATGGTCTTCCATCTCCGCCCACATTTTTTGCATCAGTTCGTCGAGGGACCGCAGCACCGCGTCCCCTGTTGGCGATTTGGGCGATTTGGGCGCAATCATCGCAGTCGCCGTGTTGTGGCGCAGGCGGCTAAGGTTTTGGCGAATGCGAGCGCAGTGTTGCTGCACAGCAAGCGGCAGCCGCCGCCGCGCAAGAAGCCCACGCATATGCTTCTGCAGTACAATTGTTGCGAACACGCGGCGCGCCATGCTCTCTCTCCAGAGAACCTCAACGATACCTGAGAGCTGCCGCAGTTTCTTTTGCATGGCCTGCAGTACATTCTCCGCGGAGGGGCGGCACGAGGAAGAACCCGTAGCACTCGCTTCAACAATGGTGCCGGACGGCAGGCTTGGGGCCTCTTTGCCAACCGATGGCGACGGACCGCTTACGTTTTTCCCCGACACGTGGAGATCATCACGACCCGTTCCCGAGCTCAACGTTAGACTGCGTACGCCCGGGGCAATCTCATCCGCTGTTCCCGAGTTTGGTTTTGTGCACGCGGAGGTCTCGTGTGTTGATGCAGTCCCGGGACGTGGCATCACCACTGCCGGGCAGAACTTTCGCAGATATGTCTCGAGGTGCGCGCCATGGGGGCTGTTCATCACCTGCATGGCCTCGTAGTTGAGTTCCCCAGAAACGCCGAGGCGAAACAGCCGAGTGGCGGCATCGCGCTCTTCGTGGACGAGTGGGGTGTCATCTATGGTGTTAAGGAACGGCAGCAGCCACAGCAGCCATGGCCGCACAAAGGCTTCCGCGGCGGCGTCCCGTACACACGGGTTTCCCGCGATACCGACGTTGCGCAACGTTTCCGCAAGGACTGTAAGGGGGAGAAAGTTTTGCATAAAGGCGATGCCATTATGGGAGAGCGAGATGTTATGCATGGCAACAAGAGGAACACGCGAATCGAGATCAGAAAGGCTCTCAATGCGGTTGTGGTCGAGGAAAAGCGTCTCAAGTACGGGCATGCACCGGAGGTCGGGGACCTCAAGGAGTTGGTTATGAGAAAGATCAAGTGTGACGAGCCTGTCTAGCGTAGGTGGTCGAACGTCACCAGCGTTTTTCGCGTGGTCTCGAGAAAGGTTATCTAAATCAACAAAGTGCATTTCGTTGTGCGAGAGATCGCAGTGGTGCAAGCGGCGCAGGCGGCACAGAAGAGACGTTGAATGAGAGTCAAGCACACGCAAGGCATTGTGACTGAGGTCAAGAGACTCTAGATACGGGAAGGCGTCGAGGCCCTGAAGTGTGCTAATACGGTTGTTTGGGGCTGCCAGGCATGTGACGTACTGTAGTGGCGTTGCCGGGGCGATAGAGAGAGAGAGAATACCACAGTTCCGCGCATGGAGTTCGCCATAGCGAACAGAGCCACCGGATAGTGCAGCCTGGACCCCGGGGACCTCTTCAAGAGATGTGTAGTCTCCATTTACATTTGATACATCTAAGAGCATGATGAGCGTCCGAAAGGCGAGAGCAATAGTTGACTATAAGATCTGGGAAAGCTGCGATAGCACTAGAGCTGGTAATAGTACAAATAGATTCAGTAATAAAATACCTTATCTTTTTTTCTGAAGCTATATAATATATACCCGACTTGTAGAAAAAAACTCAAAAAAAAAAAGACACCACATGAATAGAAGATATATATATATATATATATATAGAGAGAGAGAGAAAGAAATAAAGGGAGTAAAAGTGCATTCTTAAAGAACGCCACGAAAAAAAAAAAAACACAGCCTGAGTTCTGCTTCATGAAACAGAATAAACACCCATAATAGTGGTTCAGACGAACAAAAATAAAATTGGTCTTCACACTTTATTTAGCAATAGCACTTACCACTGTGTGCGCGTAATGTGCTTGCGTATCTCCTATACCTATAGAAGAACCTCGAGCTCATGCCTCACGTATGTGTGATCCTGGTCGTCGTCTATGCGAGGATAGCAGGGCACTAAAGCATCAGGGCTTGCAACGTAAATCATGTTGTACGTCCGTCGGTAAATATCTCGGACCTTCTTTGCAGGATGGAAAAGACCCTGTAAGAGGTATTGCAGGATGCGTGCCGAGCCGAGTACAAGTCGTGCCGACTCATAAAAGCCAACGACAGCGGTGACCATCTTGAGCCGCTCCTCACTTATCGTTGTCTCATTCCGTGAAAGCAATTCAACCAGATTCGGATGAATGAAATTAAGGAAGTGCACAACCACCTCCTCAAAGCCATCGTGGCCCGCAATGGACATTACAATCGCGCGACAGGCCTCTACTGCCATGCGGCGGTGCTGTATTTCCGCCTCTGTGAGAGCTCGGGTAAGCAGTGAAACAAGTGGATACACGTACTCTTTTCCAACTGGTCCTATTGCCTCAAATATGTAACGTATCGCCTTAAGTACTGAATGCTGCACAATTGTCGCCACCTGCTCACCTTCACTCACTTTTTGTTCGTTTAGAAGATATGGGATTACCGTAAAGGGCCCGCACTCACGCGCAATGGCACTCAGGGCGACAGCAGTGCAAATTCGAATTTTTCGTTTATCTTGTTTAAAATTATCGACCAGCTCAAGAATAATGGCAAAGGGACGAATTTTCTGAGCAATTACACCAAATGTTCGAGTGCACGCACGTCTTGTTTCACGACGATCGGCATCAAGTAATTCAAATAAACCTTTGGTCGCTAACTCTTGTAGATGAATAGCCTCTACAGCCTCATCACAGTTTGTTGTGATCTCCTCGATAAGAAGAATGGTGTTCAGCTGCACATTTCTGTTTCGATTTCGAATAACATAAGTGAGCCTCTTGAGGAGCTCCCGCACTGAGGGCTGGTACTTTACCGCACCGAGTTCAACAAGAATGGCACGTGTTGCCTTTAAATTTGCGCTCATCACAGCTGCCTCATCATCTTCGAGACGGTCATAAAGACTACGACCAAGATCCTGTAAAAACAGAACGCCGTCCGCTTCCTTGACTGTGTGAGCAATGCGAGCCGCTAGTTCAGCCGCTTGCATGCGAATCATCCCAGTCATGTCGCGGCGGCTCTTGATGAGGTCGAATACTTGACGAAGATATCGCTTGAGTCGTGGTCCAAGCGAATTGCAGATGGCTGCGAGACCTTCAAGCACCACACGGTTCAGCCCCGTCTCGTCCTGTTTCACTGCCGCTATCGCACCATCGAGTAGTAATGCAACCAGTGAGTCGGGAACGCCAACTGTCCCGACAATGCGCACGATACGCCTCACTGTGTCAATTACCATGCGCTGGAAATGTTCATTTTCATCCTTCATGTCCTGGACGAGGTACTGAAGAACTTCTGTGCTACCGAGCTTGCGGGAGATGGCGAGGGTTGTCTCAATAAGAGCCGCCGCAGTTTTACGCTCCGCTGCCAGACGTCGGACAGACCAGAAACCATCGAAAAAACTTCTTAGAATAACATCTCGAATGAAATTTGCCGTCACGCCTTCGGTAGAGACACACTGTCGTACGACTTGCAGCAAAACACGTCTGTGTTCATCCTCTGGAGTGTTGAACTGTGTCACAAGCGTAGGCATCATATCAGAAGTGTACTTCTGCGCGTCGTAGGATGCCATCAGTGGGACAAGTGCTCCAAACGCACGTACAAAAGGTCCAGCTGTACTGCCAATACTGCGCTTACACTCATCGCGTACAATGTGTACCAATGGATCAAGCTCCTCGATACCGTATGGATATGATGCTTCCGCAACATGCGCAAGCGCATTCGCTGCTTCGCGTTTCACACGTGGCTCATCACGGAGCAATTTCTCAAAGACAGGGACAAGTTTGACAAGTTCTCCTGTGATGGCATGTACAAGAATTGCCGTTAGCTCTGTAATGGCTCGCGCCGATGTTTGCCTGGCAAGTGCCACAGGAGAAAGTGACATACCATGAATAATCTGAAGTGCTGTTTCTGCACCTACGGCGTATCCAATGATTGCGACAACTTTGGCTGTATGACGACGTACACCATTTTCGACATGAGCAAAGTCCTCTTTAATGGCATCAAAAACTGCCTCGTACCCGACAACACGTGTGAGTAGCGCAAGGACTTCCTTACCATCCTCTCGCACCACCGCCTCCTGCGCAGAGAGGAGGACTTCCATCATGTGCACAATTTCCTTTGTGGAGCTACGAACATCTTTTTGAAGTCGTGCAATGACACTCTTGACAAAGTCCACAAAATAGTGTTGCTCCTGTAGACCAAGAATACCAGAACGCCAAACATGAAAAGTAAACTGAAAAAGCGGCTCACTACCAAAGATACGGGCTTTATCAAGAAGGAAACGCATGGCAACACGACGCTGGTTCGTGTCACCGTTTTTAATTTTAAAAATATTTTTCATGAGCAAATACGAAGGGAGCACCTCGTCAGGAATAGATGTGACATTGTGGTACTTCAGCAGAACCTCAAAGACGGGTGCATCTTGTGGTTGCATTACTGGCATGCCATCGCCAAGACTTTCGGGAATGTCATAGGTCACCGCAGCTGCTGCGTCATTTCCTTGGTTGATAACAAACACATCAAGTGACTTACTGGCGAGTTCGTAAAAGTTAGGCTCCTCCAATGGCGGTGGATTGTAATCCGCCGGTGGCTCAACGAGTTTAAACTCTGGTGGGAGTATCGAGTCAAGATATTCCTCTGTAAGACGCTTATTTTTCATTCGCCACTGCATCTCCAGTTTACGCGCCTGTGATTCAATGTTCGCCGAGATAGCTGACTGAGACTCCGCACCGGCAAATCGTGATTGCACAGGTGTCGTCCCCTCAAACTGATAGTTCGGTGTCGCACCAAAGGCCAAACCAGCAGCAGGTGTTGCGCCATTGAACATTGGCGTTGTCCCACCAAACATTGGAGTGTTGCCCCCGAATGTTGGGGTCTGCCCACCCGCACCTAGCATGGACGGTGTCTTGACGGAGTCCACTGTGTATGCTGTTGGGGTTGGCGTCGAGTGCCCGCGCCAGGCGGAGAACTCGGCATTGGAAATGACACGTGGCGTGTCCCCTCCCAGCTGGCGCGGCGTGCCGGCTCCCCAGCGAGAGGAGGTGGGAACGGATGATGCAACATTGGATGTCTCCCAGCGATGGGCCTTGGAGACAGGCTCCTCGTTTCCCTCTTCATCTAGCATCTTTTTCGCTCCCTCTCTCTATTTATGTAAATATGTACAAATGTGTGTAGTTGCTGAAAAAAAAAAAAGAAGCGATGGTTCTGTTATTCTTGTTAATCCTCCGTTTAACCCTTTTTTTGTTTGTTTGTTTGTTTCTTGTTTAATTCGTTGCCTCACAAGCGCACAGTCACAGCTAAAATATGAGCTTAAAAATTATAGTTTCACCCTTCTTCAGTTTAAAACAATAGACAAAAAACAAGCACAATAGAAGAGAAAAGAGCCATTAAAAAAGAAAAAAACAAACAGCAACAATATATATATATATATATGGCACAAAAAAAGTGATTATTTATCATACAACTTTAAAACAAGGTATAAATATATAAGAGACACTCATAACTGTGCATTTAAAGTCGATCATCACGACCAAACTGCAGTCGATAGCAAATAGTCAATAAGTACCTGTGGATACATCTCACGCATGATTTCAAGAGGAAGTGTTTCCACTAGCGTCTTGTCGAATTGAACTCGGACGTATAAATGACGTTTTCCCGCCTTAGAAGCGGAAAGCATAGACTTCTGAGACTCGGTGGCATTGGAGCTGTTAGTGCTTTTTGAGAGGCCTTCATGATCACCATCCTGCTCTTCCTCCTCAGTGGTTCGTGCCACGCGCGAACAGAAAATGCCTAGTACCTTCACCCCCATTTTGTTCACGTTTTTAGCTGTCATGTGAGTAGGGCGAGACGGGGCAGCGTGGGAAGTGCCAAGTCCAGCCGTATAACGCGCAAATGGGTGCTGTGGGAACACCTTTGGCAGGCCACGGATCTCCAGAATTTCAGAGTCCATCATTTCTTTTGTTCTTCCTCTACTCTACTTAAGGTAACGCCAATGACAGAACGGAAAAAAAGAGACAAAAAAGAAACAAAAGGAATCGATAACACGAAATTGCACTCCCAATCATAAAAAAGTTTCATTACAAAAAAAAAAAAGTATTCATGAACACATCAAGCATACAAGCTCAAGTACAAAAATAAGAAACAAAAACAAAGAAAACACTCGAAATTCCATAACCACAAGGAAATCCTTGAGTCACTGATCGACGGCAACTTCAACTTCACTTGCGCGGGCGGATGGGCTGGCGGCGGCCTCCCTTCAATGCAGGGGCGGAGGCGGCGGAGGCCAGCAGGACGCGGCGCGGGACACCGGTCTCCATGCGCTTCAGCATGCCAAAGGTCTGCTTGTCGATCTGGATGCCGCTCTGAATGGTCTGGTCAATGCGCGACACCTCGGGGACGTAGTCCATGCGGCGCTCACGCTCCTCCTCCTGAAGCTTCAGGGAAATGCCACGGACGGGGCCGCGAGCCAGACGCTTCATGATGTGCGTGGTGTACCCGGCAATCTTGTTCTTCAGCTTCTTGGAGCGGGCGATGATGACGTCCATGAGGACACGCTTGTTCTGGTAGAAGTCCTTGTTCAGCTTTGTGAAGTACTTCTCCACAACCTGCTTCGATGCGCGCTTCACGGTCTTGGTACGGATCTTGCCCATGGTTGCTGGTCAATCTGCTCTGTTTTAATAGGAAAAAAAAAAAAATACATCAAGTTAGAAGAAAAAATAAAGTTAACCGATTATATGTAAGGAAAAGATTTTTTAAAAATAAGTAACATAGGTTAAAGAAAAACAAGGAAGAGCTTTTGCGACACACTAGGTGTGCTTATGCTTTTGCGCCACAGAGAGCGACAATAGAGCTTTTATTTAAATAACTAAATAAAAAAAAAAACAATAAATTCCACAAACCTATTCTCAAAAGGAAACAAAGGTATATCAGTTGCCTTGCAGGTCAACTTCAACTTCACTTGCGCGGGCGGATGGGCTGGCGGCGGCCTCCCTTCAATGCAGGGGCGGAGGCGGCGGAGGCCAGCAGGACGCGGCGCGGGACACCGGTCTCCATGCGCTTCAGCATGCCAAAGGTCTGCTTGTCGATCTGGATGCCGCTCTGAATGGTCTGGTCAATGCGCGACACCTCGGGGACGTAGTCCATGCGGCGCTCACGCTCCTCCTCCTGAAGCTTCAGGGAAATGCCACGGACGGGGCCGCGAGCCAGACGCTTCATGATGTGCGTGGTGTACCCGGCAATCTTGTTCTTCAGCTTCTTGGAGCGGGCGATGATGACGTCCATGAGGACACGCTTGTTCTGGTAGAAGTCCTTGTTCAGCTTTGTGAAGTACTTCTCCACAACCTGCTTCGATGCGCGCTTCACGGTCTTGGTACGGATCTTGCCCATGGTTGCTCGGTTGGCCCTTTCCTTTCTGGGATTTTAAAATTAAGAATAATGCAATAATGTGAGGAATAAAAGAAAAAGTTTGAAATAATGTGCACGAATGTGTGTGTGTGTGTGTGTGTGCCGTGTGAGTATGCGTAAGAAACATGAGGACATTGGGAACTATAGCAAAAGATTAAAGAAGGCACAAAAAAAAACAACTACAACTACAAATGTAGATAAATAAGTATCCATTGTTGGGACGATTCTAATGCAACAAAAAGGTACATACACACACACAAAATCATTGAGCTACCACAATGGAAAGCACAATGGGGCAAAAAAAAAAAAAAGCTTATAGAAACACAAAGGGAGAGTAGTACGCTGGTTTCCTCCCTTTGCCTCAGATGGTGTCTAATTCAGCGATAATTGAGAGAGTGTCGTGTAAATATCTTGTGCGGCTTGGCGCTTTGTTTTGCGATTCATATCCCGCAGAAGACAGTCGCGCAGTGCGGCCGTGACCTGCTGTGTATGTCGACGTGGCCGGGTCCGCAGGATGCTCAGCACGGCCTCAGCCCCGACTGCATCGAGAGCGTCGAATGCTTCGTGCCGCACCTCCACTGACTCATCATTGAGAGCCATTACGAGTGTGCGAATAATTTTCCCTCCGCACGCTCGCAGGCCAAACGCCGCCGCGGCCCGTGAGACGCTTTCTGTGCTCTGTATGACTGTGTTGGATGCGTAGAACTCTCCGTGTGGCCCGCCGTGTGCGCAGAGTAAAAAAAACAATGCCCTTTGCACAGAGAAGGGCAGCACTGCCGCGTCCAAGACGGCGGAGAGGACTTCGTACGCCTCGTTTGGCGCCACGTCGCGGTAATACACAGCCGCCTCGTCCGTTCGCTCGGACTCCTCCGCGGTCGCTTCGCCGAACCCGCGCGGGCCGAGAGCCGCGGGGGGGCCGGCGACGAACTCACCGAGGGCGTACGCACACTCCACCGCCACGTCCTCCGCGAGCCCCTCGCGCGTGATGGCTTCACTGAGGCGCCGCACAACGCGCGCGCGTAATGCCGCGGCATCGTCCGCAATGCCTACACAGGCGGCGAAGACATCGCACCTTGCGAGCGCCCG
This sequence comes from Trypanosoma boissoni, assembly GCA_030849725.1. Taxonomy (NCBI): domain Eukaryota; phylum Euglenozoa; class Kinetoplastea; order Trypanosomatida; family Trypanosomatidae; genus Trypanosoma; species Trypanosoma boissoni. The sequence continues at coordinate 102,366 of JASANW010001414.1, read as the reverse complement.
CGCGGCTGTGATGCGCAAAGCAGGTGAACAATTTCGGCCGCCGCGGCCCTCCACAGTGTCCAGCAACACACGCACGCCGTGCCTGCCGACGCGCGCGAGGGCCCACGCGACGGTTTCACCATGCACTGTGTCATTGCCAAAGCACGCGGCAAGCGCGCGGACGATTGCGTCGCGGCGGTTTGATACGGCGCCCAATTCACCGAGTCCAATGCACGCGCCGTGCCGCACTCGCGAGCGATGCGAGGTGAGGGCATGAAGCATGAGCTCACACGCAGTGTCCGTCACCGCCGGCGGCGTCGCGTCGCCGCGCGCAAGGCGACCGAGCGCGACGAGTCCGGCAATAACGACGGACTCCGCCGCCTCATCCGATTCTGCGATTGTCTCAAATGACTTCACGCAATCGGAATTTGCCGCGGCGGCTTTGCTTTGCTCGAGGCGCGCAACACACTGCACCACAAAGTCTAGTATTGGCTCTGCCGCATGAGTCGTCGCAAAGTCCGGCAGTGACGCAATGGTCACAAGCGTTTGTTCCACAACTGGTTCCGGTGTACTCTGGTCGAGCAGCGTTGTGAGCAGCGCCTCTTCAATGGCAAAGAGTTTGTCCGCGCGACCGACAAAGTGTGTGTTGTACGCAAAGGGCAACACGCGGGGCGGGGTGCGGACGCCTCTCAAAGCGTTTTCCGCCTCTTGCGCAAGCGCCGCAAACGTTTCTGGCACGTGCGTGCCCATATGCCTGCACGCATCCGGCGCAGCGCGCGCAAAGTCGCACAAAATGTGTGGAAGCCTTTCGTGGGCGCCCGAATCGGCGCGGCGAAACGCACGCGATTCGACGAGTTCAGTGAGACCGCGGAGTGCGGCGTGGGCGTCCAACAAAACAATCGTTGCCCGGTACGGAGGGACCCGCTGCAGCGCCTCTTCATCGCTCGGCAGCGCCGCGCGCGGCTGGTGAAACACGACACGACCCGCGAGACCGCCAAGCGCACACACTGTTGTGTGCCCGGGCACCGAGTGCGCGAGGAGACCAATCCCGTACACCGCGGCGGCACGGGCGGAGACGGAGTCCGAATGGTTTGCGGCAATGCGGCAGAGCGCGGCAACGCCGTCGTCCCCGCCCACGGCGCGAATGGCAAGCGCCACAAGCCGTGCGTGGCCGGCGCCGCGGCGGAGCATGTCGACAAGCGCACGCAGCGCGCCGGAGGCGAGGCCGCCGAGGCCGGCGAGGGCGCAGACAATATGTGAGGCGCGCGAGTCCGCCGCGTCCGAGGCCTCCGTGGCGACGAGCTCCGCGAGGAACAGCGGGACGACAATGTGACAAATCGCAGTCGCCGTGTTCAGCAGCGCCGTGAGAGCAAACCAGTCGCGGCAGTCCACGCGCCCATCCATCGCTTGCAGTGCCTGTCGCATGTCCGCTGAGCCGGAGGAAACCAATTCGCACACATACGGCAGCAGTGGCTCCTCCGGAAACGCAACGCACTCCGCCGCATTAAAGTGTGCCACAAGAGCTCGCGGCATGTCGGCGCCGAAATCTGCCGTGGATGGCATTTGGGCAACGGGACTCATTGCTTGAGGTTTGGCGCCGTGTAACCGATCCCCGCCGCGCACTTTCTTCTTGGAGCGGTCTCGTCGCCGGCTATGACCACGCGGAAGTAAATGCGCATAGTCGCTCACTGTGACCGACGCGGCCGCCCGGTTGGACTCGCGTCCGTCACTCGCGTGCGGCGAAGACTTATCGCGCGAGGCCTCTCTCGCCGGTGAGGGGCTTGACGGAATATTCCCGTACCGTCGACGCTCTACGATATCATGCAGAACACGCTGCAGCGCATCACTGCGGATCGTTCGTTCCGTTGATGGCGGTGGTGGTGAGGCGAGAGAGGTTTCGGTGAAATCGTTACTGGAGCCCGTGTCTGTGTCGGGCGGGAGTGGGTCGAGGACGTCCTGCTGGCGCAGCACCTCCAGCTGCCGAAGTACAGCATAGGCCCGCGAGAGACCCGCCGTCTTCGTCATTCACAATATATATATATATATATATATGTACAAGTGCTATATAGGATGGACACTCCTTCGCATACACTCACAAGCACAAGCACGCTACGCACAGGGGACTGCCGGATTTTATTACCCCCCCCCCCTTTCTTTCTTTTTGAACAAATCACAAAAAATAGAAGAAGTGAAAACGTAGTGGGAGAAGTCTGAGGAACACACATGTCAAAAAAAAAAAAAAACAGTGCTCCCTGTATATACATGTATATATAAATAAAAGAAATAGCCAAAGGCACAAGACTTTATTAGCAAAAAAAAATTAGTTTTTAAATCAATAACAAAGACATAGACAATTGTGATGAAAAATTAGAAAAATAAAATAAAAGTTGTGATAACAGTAACAAAAAATAATTTAAAAAAATAAGCACAAAAAAAAAAAAAAAAAAAAGAGATCACAATACGCAAACTGAGAAGCAATCCCTATAAGTAAATAAATATGGAATCACCTGAGAAAACCCCAATCGCTTTTCCATTCACTTAATCCCCTCCCCCTTTTCCACTAATGTTCTATTCCCATTATGTTGTAAGAGGGCGGTCTGTCAACCCAGGACGCACGCTTGCATCCCTCCTGCGGAACGAAACTATCCGGATTCGACGCATCCTTCAGTGCGTTGGAGAAATCTAGCGCGGTGCGCTTCACAATGACCATTTCGCTCTTAAGGTTCCGCACAATGAGCTGATTGAGTGAGCGCACGCGCGAGCACGCGACGTAGACAAGGTGTGGGCACTCAAAAAAGTTCTTGCAGTCAAGCACCACTGTCCCCTGCAGTGTGAGCCCTTGCACCTTGTGCACTGTGAAGGCGTATCCGAGTTGCAGCGGGAGCGAGTACAGCTCGTGTCCGTAAAAGTACGTTGCCGGCGTCCCACCCACCATGAGCGACATGGGCGGGACTTGCACCACTTCTCCGCCGAGCAATCGCACAATCGGCAGTCGCGTAAAGACATTTTTGTTGAGCAGTCGCCCGTACGCCGTCCACATCGAAGCGTCGTTGCGACGCGGAAAGAGATCCATGTTTGGCGGCGCAAAGGCCTCGACAATACCAACGCTCCCATTGGACACCGTACGTGAGAGATTGCGATTGATCATCACGCGACAGCCGAGTTTCAGCCGCAGTGGCGCGAGATGCTCTGCGTTTGGGTGCGCTGCCGGGTCCGCAAGTGCCATTGAAACGCTTAGCGGAACCTGCGCGAGTCCGGCATCGTCGTGCACTTGTCGCACAGTCCCACCAAACCGCGTGGCCACGGCCGCAAGGACCGCCGTCCATGTCTCTTGCGTCGGCGCGGCCAATGGTTTCTGTGACTGTGAGGGGGCGGCGGCGTCGGGAATGCGCAAACGGATACACACGGCATGGCGCTCGTGCGCGGTCGGCATGACAACAATGTTGTGGTCAGCCACGTCCATAGCCGAGGCGCGCCGCATTTCGTCCACAATGGCCTCCACGATCTCACCGCGTGTGCGGCGCGTGGGAAACTCCACGAGACCAGCTGGCGTAAAGCTTCCGACAAGTTGCAGCGGACCGCGCTGCGGTGTGAAGAGCATTTCCTCGCTGCGCAATTCGCAGAGTTTCTCGTCATTCAGCCGCTGCGCATCGCTCCGCCGCGGGAAAATAAATGTCACGTCATCCCTCGTTTCCTTGCCCCCTTCTGTGTCAGGGAGTGCCTCTGGGAGCGGCCGGTCGAGAGATTTGATAAGGCACTCGTCCACGCGGCCGACGCGGAGTTGCGCGAGGAATTTGTAAAGCGGATCATCCGCGGCCTGTCGCATTGGCGTCACGAGGCGAACAGTAATCAATTGGTTGAACGCAGCACTGCGATAACACGGCCCCGACGACTGCGCGTCTGACGTGGCGAGTTGAAGAAAGTCTCCACACGCAATCACTTGCAGTCCGCCAAAGGGCAGCGGGAGGAGGCGCGCGAGTCTCGCTTCATGTTCAAACGCATCAAAGAGATCCGCGTCGAGCAGCGAGACTTCATCCACAATGACCACATCAACGGCACGCAGTGCATTTGCGTCCCAGCGGCGCCGCGACTCCAACAGCCCCGAGTTGTCCGCGACAGGAACGCCAAAGGCGAGATGAAACGTACATCCACCGAGCTGCACGGCCGCAACGCCTGTTGTCGCCGTCATCGCAACGCGCAGACCCGCCCCCGTCAGGCGCCGGTGAATCGCTTTGAGCAAAACGGTCTTACCCGTCCCCGCACTGCCGCCAACAAACATACTGTGGCCGCGCAGGGCACAGCGGACGGCGTTCGCCTGGTCCGGTGTCATTGTCAGTTCGGAGAGCTGCGGGTCCGGCAGCGTGTCGAGCTTTGGCGGAAGATACGCACTCGTCAGCTCACTGTACAGCCGATCGACCTCTTCCGCAACGGCACTGACGGCATCGTCGCGCGCGAGCAGTTCGCCAAGCTTCCGCCGCCACGCAGTGCGTGAGTTCTCGAAAGGTGAACGCGCAGGGACGGGGCCGGAAGGGCGCGACGTGTCCCACGAGAGACGAAACGGATTCGTCGCGCTGCGCGCAAACCCCACTTGCATCAGCTGCCGCGCCGTGAGACTCTCCATCGGCGTCAGTCGACCGTTAAACGGATTCACAAAGGCGTCCGCGGGCTCCGTCGTGAAGACCCCGGTCGTGCGCAGCGCCTCCTCGCGCGGGAAGACGGAGCTCCGCGAGGGGTCTCCGCGCTGGCGGGGCGCCGGGGCCTCCGCGACGGGGCGCTGCGGGGACTGCCGACTGCGCAGCGGAGCGGCGCTCGCGGCGGCGGCGGCGGCCAACGCCAACACGCGACGAAACATTTGGCAGCAACGTATGGCGGTTGCAGGAGGGGAGTGGGAGAATGCTTATGGGGGGGGAAAGTAGTAATAATAATAATAATAACAGTAATAGTAAATAAAAGAAAACAAGAATAAGAGGAAAAGGCGGTGGGGGGGGGGTAAGAAAGAGTAAGGCAAGAAAGCACAAAAAAAGAAAGAAAGAAAGAGAAACAGGTCAAACGCATTAAATATACGTAAATAAGGAAAGAAGATTAAAGAATGTAAATGAATCAAAAGGAGCAGTCTAAGGAATGATCTCTCAATGGAAGTATTCACACTATAACTGTAATTTTTTTTTTTTTTATTGTTATTAAAAATAAAAAAAAAAACTCCTTTTTTGTTCCTTCTTTCTACTCCAATTCTGTTTCTTTATCGCATCTCGCCTTAAGCACCTTCCGCCTCCTCACGCAAAACCTCGTCAAGGACCCGCGAGAATCGCACGTGTTTCGCCCCGTATTTCCGCTGCAGCGCTGTCCATGTCTCCTCACCGCCTCCCTGTGGCACACGTACGCGGCAGACGCACACCGCCGCGGAGCCGTAGACAGACATATTCGGAAATGCCACAGCGACTGCATCGTAGCGACCCGCCGCAACGTCTTCGAGCAGTGCTGAGAGCGGTGTCCCCGCGTCGCGTACTTCGCACAGCCGCAGAAACCATTCCTCCGCCTCCTCCCGGCGCGCCCGCTTGGGCCCGCCGTTTGCCTCTATGCCTGCGTCCTCCGCGCGGAAGATGCGCATGCCCGGGAGATCGGCAAAGTCGATGCAGAAGACAATGTGCGCATTGAGTGCTTGGCGACTGCCCGGCGGCTGGTGGTGTGTAGCGAAGCGGCGGACCCAATTGACATCCGCCGCGCAGAAGTCGTTCATGCTCGCCATGTCCACAACGTCCTCGACGGTTACTGTGTCGTCCTCTTCGTTTTCCTTGTCGATCTCCTCTGGCGGCGCGGGGATAGTTTGTTGCGGCTCCTGTTGTGCCACCTCGCGGCTACGCTTGCGGTCGTCTTCAACTTCAACAAGTTTCCACACTGTCTGCCGCGCGCACACGTCGCAGTGGCCGTTGCACTCCCACTTGCGCACATCGTACTCCACCCGCACGCATGCCCCGCAGCGAAGACACATTTCATCGTACACACGGGCCGCCTTTGCGGCGGGAGACGGCGCCCCGTCACGCATCTGCTGCTGATCCAACCGCTTCCGCTCTTCCGCCTCTCCTCCTCCTTCCTCCTCCGCCGCGCGCGGGGCATCCGTGAGCGCGGCGCCGGGGCGGGGGCGGCGGAGCGTGGCCTCCACCGTCTCGCCCGCCTCGACTGCGAGCAGTTCCTCCTGCGTGTAGCCGACCTCCACTGCGCGGCGGTACTCATCCGTTGCGCGGTCGAGGCGGCGGACCATCTGCGCCGTGTCCTCGTCGCCAAAGGCGCCAATGGAGCCGATCGCCGCGTCGGGGTCTCCGCGGGCGCGGCGGAGGTGGAACTTGGACTGCTTCTCGCCCCCGCGCGGCTGCTGCCTCAGCGCCTCCGTGTCCCCGGGACGGGCATCCGGCATGCGGTAGTGCAGCGCGTCCTTTTTGAGAATCAGTTGCCGCTCCGCCCCGACACCGCGCGACTGGTGACTCAAATTGTACTTCTCCGCAAGCGCGTGCAGCTCCCGGCGATCGTTCGCGGCCAAGTCCCGCGGCAGCTCCAGCGCCGTCTTGGTCGGGTCCGCGACAAAGAGCTCAATCTTGCGGCACCACGTGTCGAAGAAGTGCCCGCGGTTGTCCCGCGCGGCGGACTGGGGCGGCGCCCGCGTGGCGCTCTCCATTGGCGCACTGAGCGCCGTCTCCGCGGAGGGCGCCGCCGCGGGTTCGTCGCGCCGGGCCATCGCCTGCCGCGCCCTCTGCAGCGCCTCGAGCATCTCCTCGCGGGACCCTGCGGTTGACATGCGCCGACGGGGTCCTTCAATCAATTCCTGCGCGAGGTAGAAATAGGGGACAGTGATAACAAATAATAGTAGTAATGATAAAAGGAAAAAAAAAAAAAAAGGGAAGAGGTAAAAGAAAAGAGTTGTAAGCGGGTTTGTGCACAAATGATTAGTGTTTGTAGGGATTCCTATTCTCTCCATTTAATTATAGCGTAAGTGAGGCTTGCCCAACTTTTTTTTTTTTTTTTTTGTTTTTGTGTTTTGTTTTTCTTTTATTTGTGAGTGCGTATGTACCTCTGCCAAAGGATAAAAAAAAAGTCCGACATAACAGCACTGATAGAAACAATATAATGCGAAGTAAAATAAAATAAAATAAAATTCAATAGCGGGTTGCACACGCAATCTCCCATTGAATTCAATTCCTTCGCCGTCAACAGCCAAAAAAAAAAAACGTTTTGCTTTTCTAAAAAACAACAACAACAACAAAAGGTATTGTAAACGTCTGTGACAACAGATCCAAAATGTATGAAAGTAAAAAGGAAAAAAAAAAAAAGAGCTCGTGAGCAACCAAACATAGTTTGAATGCAATATTCTTTTATCTAGGAATACACTCATAATGAGGAGATCAGAAGACGTACACAAAGCAAAATAAAAAACAAAGAACCCGAAATGTCGCATTACTTCTGTACCTACCAGTTCCAGCACACAGTTTAACGTGTTAGCCGTTGATAAGCGCAGCAATAATTCAAGAAAACGAAAAAAAACGAAAAAGTGAAAGTTAAGGGGGAAAACAAAACAAAGCAAAAAAAAAAAAAATGTAAAAGGATCAATGCCGAAGTTTCACTAAGGATATTTCATAGTCAAATAAGTAATCTACATGTGTGTACTCCCTCTCCCCTTCCTCACTTAGAATAGTCAATTGGCGCACAAACAACTACGAGTATAGAATATATCCAAAGTGCATCTCAGGCAGAAAAAAAAAAAAAATGTATTAAAGAGCAATCTTTTTGTGCGATTATTCTACGCTGAATACTCTCTAATTAAATGTTCACACATCTGCTGTTATCGTCTAAATCTGGAATACTGCTTGATTCCCACAGAGTATACTTTTTTTTTTTTTCCTTTCGTTTTCCCCTTTCCTTATCTTTTTCACTCAAACATTTTTTTTTTTTTTCTCTTCCGGATTCAAAAAAGTGTATAAATACACACGAAACATATTAACTCATACAAAACTTAAATCTTACCTCTATTTTTCTTTTTTCTTTTTGTCCTTCGTGAAAATAACCTCACAAAAAAGTTGCACCTTCTTTCATTTCACCTCTTTGAACAACAATAACTACAACAACGCCCCTCCATAGAATATGTATATATAGAAACAACACTTACTTTCTTCTTGTTCTTCATCTCTCATAGTTTCGTTATATATCCCAGTTCTTAGGTTCAGATTTCATTATATCGGCTCCTTTTTGCATTAACTGAATATGCATCTCCGCCTTTGGCAATAAATAGTTAAAGACGTAGTCGCACAAATCCACCTTCGTCTGGTAGAACCCATCACTGTCAGAACCTGCATCAATCTTTTTCTGTGCCACAACGGCCATGCGCAACCAGTAGTACGCAAGTACTATATATCCAGTTGCCATAAGCATGTCCTCCGAAGAGGCTCCTACGATTTCCCTATCCATCGCAGCGCCCATTGTGACTTTCACCATGCCTATGCGCCATTGCTTCTGCACTATCCACAAGTATCGGGAATTCTTGCCAATATGACCAAAAGAAAAGATATGATTTTTTACAAAATTGTTAATCCTAGTAGAAAAGCGCTTTACCTCATCTGTTTTGGACCGGAGAACTTTGCGACCAATGAAGTCTAGAGCCTGAACACCAGTTGTACCTTCATAGAGCGTAGAAATGCGTGCATCACGAAGAATTTGTTCCATACCGTTACCCTTGATGTAGCCATGACCGCCGAATACCTGAAGCGAACGACTTGCCGCCTCAACCCCCCACTCGGTTAAGCATGCTTTGGCGATGGGCGTATAAAATCCAATTTCTTGATTCAGGGCCTTTCGAGCCGCTTCATCCTTTGTGACATGGTAAAGGTCAAGCATGCGAGTCAAATCCATGAGGAATGCACGACCACCTTCAGAGATCGCCTTGGCAAACATGATATGCATGCGTACATTAGGGTGATAAAGCAGTACATCATTTGCCCTAGTCGGATCCTTGGTACCGCTCAGAGCGCGCATAGAGCCACGTTCACGAGCGTAAGCAAGTGCATTTTGAAACGCCAACTCCGCATGGCAAATACCTTGTAGTGCCGTTCCTGTGCGAGCGGCATTCATAAAAGTAAACATCTGCTTTAGTCCTTCATTGGGACTCCCGATAAGGTATCCAACAGAGCCCTCAAAGCTGAGTTGACAAGTCACACTGGCCTTAATACCCATCTTAGACTCAATACCAACACATTTTACGTTTCTCTTCGTCTCCAGTGAACCATCTGGTTTCACAATGTTTCGAGGAACCAAAAAAAGTGAAATTCCCTTCGTAGTCTGTTCAGAGCCAGGCAGACGTGCAAGCACAATATGAACAATATTCGATGTCATGTCGTGCTCACCGGCAGAAATAAATATCTTCCCCCCAGTAATTTTGTACGTTCCATCTTCTGCAGGTTCCGCTTTCGTTTTAACTTGCGCAAGATCTGTTCCAGCCCCTGGTTCCGTAAGGCACATAGTACCACTCCACTCACCTGTCACCATCTTCGGCAGATACTTTTGTTTTTGCTCATCGCTTCCCCATTCCAAAAGTGTATTTATCGCCCCCGCACTCAACCCGGGGTACATGGACAGCGACCAATTGGACGTCCCCAGCATCTCTCGCACCACAAAACCCAGCGAGCTCGGAAGGTTTTGTCCACCGAACTCCTCTGGCGCCTCCACAGAGGCCCAACCGCCTTCTGTCACTAACTGATAGGCCTCTTTAAATCCCTTTGGTGTCTTCACGACCCCCTCAGGCGTCAACGTACATCCCTCGCTGTCTCCAGACTGGTAAAGCGGGAAGAGCGTCTGGGAGGCAAGCTTCGATGCCTCCTCTAAAAAGGTGTCAAAAAATTCCTTGT
>JASANW010001414.1:0-87500 GCA_030849725.1 Trypanosoma boissoni | reverse complement strand
GAAAAAAAAGAAAAAATAATTCCTTTTCTAAAGCATTGACATTTCTCGAGATGCATTTTTCCACAGGTACACATAACTACATACATACACACAAGTAAAATAATATCAATAAGATAACTTTCCCTTTTTTTTTTCTCGCATATGTAGAAGCTGCTGATGATGAACCATAAGATAAAATAAAATAAAAAGAAGAGGAATCGACAAAATTTTGTCAAATGAGGGGAAAAAAAAGCATTGAAAACATACATGATAAGGTTTCCAATAATTTCCCTGCTTCCTCTACTGTTGTTGGCTTCAACAATAGAAATATATGTATATATATATATACATATATATATATATATAACTGAGCGGCGTGTACTTGATTCAGCTCACATAAATTGCCCGTTCATGTTAATAAATGGAAAAGGAACAAATCCAGTCTCAAAAAAAAACAGCAGCACCAATCCGATCTCAGCTCATTTTTCTCAAATTATTTCCTTAAAACAACACATTTTTTTTTTTTTTTCACCCCTTTGACCTTTACGCTTCTAAATAAATTCAATACCACAAATCATTCTTTCTCCTTACATCTTTTTCTTATATTATCGTTTTTTTTTTTTTCCTTTTTCATTTCTTTTTGAGTTCGATGTAAGATATTTCTTTAAAGAATCCTTTTTTGCTCTTCGTGATTTGCTACCCGGTTCATTTGAAATAATCACTTCACATTTCTCTTCCCCAAATGTTTCACCACTCACTGAAACATCTAAAAGATTTTCGCTTCAGTTTAAAAACGCTCATATATATATATATACAATCTTTCGAGAAGATCCAGCAGTGCAATTCAGAAAAACCAGATTTTCACGAAAACCCTTTTCACCTCAGATATTTAATGTTAATGATATGCGTATCACGTGCCCATTACTTATTTCTCAACCTGACCAAGCCGCTTCTTAAACGGTAGCACACCAGTGGACAAACTTCTATAGAAAGTATGAACAACATGAAAGCTGAGAACATTGCCGAGATGCATATAGCGACCAGTACACCAGCGTTATAAGGATCACTCCCTCCCGTGGGAGGAGCACATGAGGCATCATTCGCGTCGTAGACATACCCGCTTGGGCACCCCTCCTTGGGACACAGTGCACGGTACTTTGCACATGCCTGCGATGGGGGTGCGCCCTGCACTTGGCAGTTGAGCTTCTCCTTTGTTGCCTGGTCGAGGTAGCACGCGGCCCCGGCCGCCGCGGTGCCCTTTGTGGAGTCGACGGAGCGGACAAAGTCGTCCAAAGGACACGTGATGCCGCTGGCGGAGTTCGCGGTGGTGGGGGTGCCGGAGGCGGCGAGGCAGCGGAACGGGAAGGCCGCGGCGGCCGGGGCCCCTGTCGCCGCGGTGGCGTAGCGCTGCCGCACAAAGAATGCCTTGGTGCCGTCGTCCCGGAGAAGATCCAAAAGAAATGTTTCCCCCGCGGGCAACAGATCGCTCGACACTTTTCCGACAGCAGTGCCAAACGGCACACGGTGGGCGTACTGCATGACGGCGTTTGGATTGTACGCATCACTGTCTGCCGCTGCCATTTTGCCGCGCATGTTCGTCACCACCCGCGCCGCGAGTAAGTGACCCAAACTCCCGCGAGACGCCATAGCTTCGTCATCCGCGCTGTAGCCGTACACCGCATTCGAGTACGCGGCGGCAACGGCGTCGAGTTTGTCCTTGTGGCGCATGAGTGTTGGGGCGGCGCCCGCTTGCTTCGTCGCGGCATACATAGCCCCCAGCTTGGCGAGAGAGAGGCAACACGAGACTCTTTTGGCGGGTCCCGAGCACAGCCCATCTGCGCCAACCTCTGCGCCCATGGCAACCAGTACTTTCGAGTCAGGGAACTGCTTGTCAACGACGGCCTCCACCTGCGTATTTACCGCAGCTCGACGCGCTTCATTTGCGAGTGCAATCGAGGGATAGGCGTCCGCATTAAGCATTCTGTCACTGACAGGATCCGAAGAAATAACAACAGGATTCATCGTCGGCGCACTGTAAATGCCGCGAAGAATTGCACTGGCCGCCTGAACTTCTTCAGTTTCACCGAGAGAGTGTGTTTCCACCCTTGACGGATCGTACGTGTTAAACCAAGTGCTTGCTCCTTTGATTTCCTTGTCCTCACCATAAAGGGTTTTGATGTAATTTCCCATAGCGGTCACCTGCTGTACGCCAAGATTTGCGATGGCGCTGCAGTTGGTTTTCCCGTCAGGGCTGCACATCTTTTCGCGGTTCGGAGTGTTCGCATTTGGTACGATCACACCGTTACGGTGGACAATGTGGACAAGTTCCAACTGAAGGACAGCATTTGCGCATGTCACAAGAAGGAACAGAAGAGCAATGCAACACAAAGTCAATGTACGATGATGAATCATAACTGAACAGAGTTTGCCTGTTGTTGTTTTTTTCTTGATTTTTTTTTTTTGCTCAAAAATTTAATAGTAGAGGTTTGTAGAACACAAAATGGCGTTAATCTGTGTGCGTGTGCGTGAGTAGACGGTGCAAAGAGGAAAAGAAATAAATAAATAAAAATAAAGAAAGAAGAAGGGAATAAATACATGGAATATCAAAGAAAGTACAAGAGTAAAAAATGTGAAAAAACAAGAACGAAATTCGTGATTGTTTGAAAAGATCTAAGAGAACGCCTGTGAGTTTGGGAATATATATATATATATATATATATATATATATATATATATATAACTCCTCAACTGTCAGTACTCACTCCATTATTTGCCAAAGACAACTGATGGTCCTTTTGAAAATGTGTTATCTGCGGAGCTTGCTGGCAAGGCCGCGACGGCAGACTCAATTTGCTTAGCGAGATCATAGAAATGCTTTGCCGCTTCTATAGTGTCATCTCCACGCAGTGCGGGTGGGTATCCATCATCCGTCTCCTTCATAATCCGCTGCACAAAAGGTATCTCACCAATAAAAGGAACTCCCAACTCGACTGCGGTTGCCTTGACTCCGCCCTCACCAAAGAGGTAATGTTTTTTTCCACAACTACACGCAAAGTAGCTCATGTTTTCTACTATTCCAAGCACAGGGACGTTGACGGCGGCAAACATGTCAATACCACGTCGAACATCAACCAATGATACTTTTTGTGGAGTTGAAATGATTACAGCGCCAGTAAGTAACACTTCTTGCGTAATTGTCAGGTGTACATCATTGGTACCGGGTGGCATGTCGATAACAAGATAATCCAACTCATCCCAATCCGTTTGGAAAAGTAACGCACGAATATATTTATTTATCATAGGGCCACGAACTGCGATGGCTTCATCGTAAGGTACAACGAGACCCATACTCATAACTTTAACACCAAAATTCATAGGTGGAGCAAAACGATCACTGCCAGCAACACGATAAGTTTCCACTTGTGAGGCATCCACGCCCATCATTGTTGGTATCGATGGTCCGGTTATGTCTGCGTCGACAATACCAACACTGTATCCCATGTTTTTCAGTGCAAGTGCCACATTCACAGAGCAGGTAGACTTCCCCACTCCACCCTTGGCGCTGCAGAGGGTCATGACATTTTTAATTCCAGGGATCGCGACACGAGAAAATTTCATTGAAGTTTCTTACCACCAGTACAGAGTGTGATAAATTGTATATATATATATATATCCTCTTGTCGTTGTTAACGTAACAACCTCTGTGAAGAAAGTCCAGCAGGTGTAAAAAAAAAAAAAGACGATATCAGAGTCACGCCCTTTTACGTAATGTTCCTTGCCCTATTCAAAGTTTGAAAAAAACGTTAGAAAATCCAAAGAATGGGCGGGAAGAAAAGTACAGTTTGTGATAGGCCATTTCAGTTTTAAAAAATTCCAATAAACACAGAGAGATAGAGAGAGAAAAACAAACTTTATCCCAAAAGAGAAAAAGATTACGTCTCTGAAAATTAAATAGAGAAACAAGCAAAAAAAAAAATATATATATATATAATAATCAAAAACAATGCGTTCCCCTTGTAAGACATCCACGGAACAAATGACGATTAGCGGAGCTTGTTGAAGCCAATGTGCTCAGCGTTCTCACGGAAGCACTGGCGGCAGACGTTGAGCTCGTACTTGCGGATGAGCGCCTTCTGGTTGGAGCAGATCACACAGCAGCGGCCACCCTTGCCCATGCCGATCTTCTGACGTGAGCGCCACTGGTCGAGGTGTCCCATGATTGCTTGCTACGCTTTTTTTTTTTTTTTTTGCTTTCACCGAGGATATCCCCTATGAGGATCTACGTAAAAAAAAAAAAAAAAGGATATAAAAACACAAAAACAGAAAGAAATAATAATAATAAAACACATTTTCTTAGCACAAAAATATACACACATAAATATATAAATATATATATATATACAAATATATCGTTCAGAGATGAATCAAACAATCACTGAGTAATTTAGTTCACACTTTATCCGTTCTTTTCTGACTCCACTACACTCACCCCCCCCCCAAGTTTACCTAAGCTTCCACTCGCGACGATCTTGTCTCACTTCACTAAACTTCAAAACTATAATGGGGATCCCGATCATTGCCAGTGCTATGCTAAAGACAACCAAGAACTGTTTGGTATATGTAGTGAAAGCAATATATAGTTGCAAATGCCATCCATTAGCTGGGAATGGCGGGTGAAGGGTTATGAACAATTGAGAATTTGGTATAAGATAAATCAACCACTGTTTATGCACAAGCTCTTTGTCAGCAATGATTCCTACTGCGTAGTCTTGAATGTACGAAAATGTTCGACCAAGACCAAGCAGCAATACCGATGATTGGAGGGAGTGGCCCTGAGTTTTAGACATTTGCACAGCATGTGCCAAACGTCTGCGCATGTACACATCATTCCAAGCAAATCGATACACGGCACTGGGTTGATACACACCCCATGCATTCAAGCCAGATATCCCAGTGAGGGCACTGGTTGCCAAAAAATAATTATCATCCGAGAACGCATAGTTGAGAAAAACCGATACAGGGAGAATATTCGTACCATGGCTTGTGAGGACGACATCATAACGCATACGCCCGGAAATGTCTACAAAAAATGGAACCGCATGTGCGTCTGCAGAAACTTTGCCCGCAGGGGCACTCGCAGCATCCGCGACGAGGGGTCTGCAGAGAAACGGCGAGTCCTCTGGCGCCGAGCCGGTTGGCCGACCTGCAAGAAGCAGCGGACCGTATGTGCTTGGAACCACAATGTCAGCGTACCCATCGCGATTGTAGTCGCCAAAGCGCAAAATCAGTGGTGACGCCAACGAATGAGGCATTCCGAGGGGTCTGTCCCCCTCCGCGCGAGGAATACCGCATGAATCCAAATTGGAAAGCGAAAAGTTCCTTGACACCTGCTCCGAGAATCCATACTTATGTCCCTCACAGCAATCCTGCTTTGAACATGGAAACGTACCCTGTAGGATATTAAAGAAAACAAGAATTCCATCGAATAACTTACACTCCCCAAAAGAGGTTGTATTGGCGCAAGTTGGAATGATAATGTCGGATGCACCGTCACCGTTCACATCCGAAAAAATAGGGATACCGTAAAGACCCGCAGGCTTCAAGGTCAACAATAATTCATGTCTGTGTTCAAGAGTAAAAAAACTATAAATTTCTAGTGTGTCTGATTTTATATCATGAACCATGTAGAGAAATTCCACTGCACAGTCCCCATTAATGTCATCCGAGGATAAACTCAGTGGTACAACCTCACGTACTTGCTTCTCACCAGGAACTAAAACAACAGGTTGGTACGTTGGCACTCCATCACCATTGCAGCTTCCACCCACTATCATAGTTGTACCTCTCATGACAATCAGTGATCCATTTATGTCGACAAGAGCAACATCTGTCAATCCACAACTAGCAAATACACTAGCCAAACTTATTTGTGGCAAGTGTCCGTTGAAAGAAGGCCATCCTTGGAGTTGTAGAGGAGGGGCATTTCGTTGATTCCCGTCAACAAAGTACATCATAGCATTCTCACACTGAACCAAAATATCCAATGCTCCATCTCTATTTAGATCCACAACAATAGTACTCACAATTGATGCAGGAAAATCTGAAGATTCCCAACACTTTGTATATAAGCTACTCCCTTTGGTAGCGCGACAGTACCACAACAGTTTCTTGCTATTTTCCCCTTGAGTGCCAAAGAAACCTATTTCCATATTATTGTTCCAGTCTGCTATAGATGTGATGCGCAAAGCAAGCGGTTCGCCTCCAAAATAGTTTTCTGTCCTTTTAGACCATTCTACGTTCGCAGCTTGAACACAGCATCCATTTAAAATCAGTAAAATGATAGTAGTAAACAAGACTGAGTTAAGATGTGAAGCCCTCTCAAACAAAGGACAACCAAAACCATAGTTGTGTTTTGAAAGTCTACATCGCATTCTTTTTTTTTTTTTCTCCAAAGCGTTTGTATTTTTCCCTTCGCCTATGTAAAAATAGAGTATGTGGGAAAGAGCCCTTCCAAAACAAGCAAAACTAAACATAAAAAAAACAGGGCATTCCGGAACAACAACAACAACTAATCAAAGAGTGAATATATGGAATGCAAAAGATGTTATCTAAATTCCCAAAAAAAAAAAAAAAAAAACTAAAGTAGAATAAAATGCACTGTTTGGGAATCAAACCCAAGGCCAATGCCATCGGGAACACTGTCACCTCAAGAGAATACTGTCGCGCCACTGGTCCAACGGGCCCTCCCTCGGCATTCCTTCTCCCCCCCCCCCCCGGCCCCATCGCTATCGAGAAACCACACCCTTGGCACATGCGCATGCAAATTGCCCAGAGTCTCTCCTGTTTTTATTTATTTTTTTTTCTTTCAAGTTCACATGAATCTTTATGTAAAGGAAGGCTCCTTTCTCCGAGGTGTCTCATGGAAAATTCCGTTCCTGTCTATTGTAAGAACCGATGTACACCACAAGCCAGTACTAACTGTGTACCAAGAATGCAATAGGACTCATTTCACAAAGGCTGTGGGAGCCTCTTCTCCCAAAACAGGTATAGGTATTCATAGTCCTAAGAAAGAAAAGGTGGAAAAAGAAAAAAAAAAGAAAACACAAAAGAAGGCCAACACATTTCATTTTATACAATAGTCTATTTGGGGAGAGATAAGATAACCCGTAATGAATAGACCAATTGAGGACCTGAATACCTCACATATATCTTTCTTGTCTTAATGATTATTAAAGATATACATATATATATATATATATATCTTCAAGATGCACCTTCTTTCTGTACTACCTTTTAGGCTTACGTTAATGAACGTGTGCCAAGGGTATCATTTCTCTTTGATTGCGTTTATTCTTTGTTTTTTTTTTTAAATATATGTATAACATCTTTTTTCTAGAACTCTTCACCGCTCACTTTCGCTTGTTTTAATCCGCGCGAACCACTGAATCTGTTTCATTTGTCTCCACGAGGCACTGTGGACCGACAGTACAGTTTACTACCTTTACACCCGCGTTCACCATCGCAGAAGAGCCAATAACAGAGTTCGTAATAATAGCGTTCGCTCCAATTTCTACATTTCCCAGGATAACACTATTTGTGATGCGTACATTTGCCCCAAGCATCACATTAGTTCCAATAATACTTCTTGTAATAAAAGCATTTCCACTCGGCACAGAATTCAGAAAGCTACACTTTATCTGTACCTGCTGCGTTCCTATTTTCTCCTGAAGTGTAAAAGGGGAGTCCGGCAGTAAACTCGCCAGCGCCAAAAGATTTGGAGTGAGTGAGGTTTGATTCAAATTGTCTTTCGTTGCAGAGGTCCTAGATGCCTGTCGTACCTGCTGCTTCTGGGGGACCGTTTCGCCAAGACATAACTCCTGAGACTTTGCTTTTAAGATTTCATGATTCACGGCAAGAAAGTCGTCTCGTGTTCTTACTCTGTAGACACGCATCATCGTATCTTCCTGCTCTTCGTAGATTGTGCAATACACCTGTAAATTGTCTGCTTCTACAGGCAGTACAGGCTCCTGTACCGCGTTGAGTGACTGTAAGGAAGTCCCATCTTCATCAAACATCCAATGTTTTGGAATATTCGTTTTAATTTTAGCATCCGGTCGCATAAATACACCTCGCGCCGCATTGACTGTGGCGTGTTGACTTCGCGCCAAAAAAGGAATACTATCTCGCTGCAATGTCATACCTTCCTCAGCGGACTCCGCAATACTATGCAGCACCCAGTGACGCACCAGATACGCATGTGCATCCATCGTATCGGCACAGAAAGTAAGGTTTGGCCGGCGGCCTGTAAACCCATGGCTAATTCGTGGCGCCGGACTGTCTTCGTATGGACAAAGAAAGTGCAACCGGTGGTGGTGGACACTCTCTATTGCGGGATCGTTCGACTTGCTACACAATGCTTCTTCCTCCTCCTCGTACACGGCGCATGTAAAGCGATAGGAGTACGGCTTTGGCTCGGCAGCTTCGCCTCGTCCTTTGTTACCACTTTTCCCTCCCGCACCTGAAGGCACTGGCGTGGAGGCGTTTGCTTGGCGAGTGCTTGGCAAAGGCCTGAACAACAGGACAGAAGCCGAGGCTACAGTCGAGTAAAAATTACTAATAAAGTGCTCCAGGTTTACACCTGGGACTAACGTATCGCAACTAAGCAACAGTGCGTCCCTCGGTTGCCCAACCTTTTCGGGTTTCAGTGACTCCTTATGTTTTAGGTACGCCTTTACAACATCGCAGGTGGTTGTTGGTGTTTCATTCTGCGTAAGATGTACAAGAACGAATATAAACTCTACAAACGGGAACTCACGACAGAGGTAGCTTTGCAAGGCTGCATAATCCTCGTTGACACAAACAAAAAAGATTCGACACCCCACATTGATCCATGGTTGAAGACAGTACCAAATCATCGGCCGGTTGCAGATGGATAGCATTGGTTTCGGCTCATTGTTACATAAAGGACTGAGTCCCGATGCACTCCCACCAGCTATTACAACAACATCAAAAAGTAGCGATGCTGCCACGGATGGGGAAGCTACGGTGATGTGATTTGGCATGTGATAAAAGAAAATAAATAAATAAATGAAATGTTGGCCTTGAGAAGCAAGGAATTTCTAAGAAATTTCCTTTTTTTTTTTATAGATTTTTTTTTTTTCAATATCTTTTTGTTACCTTGCTTGGATCAGCTTCCTCGGCTAACCATTTATTGGCTCTAAAACATGCATATCATGTAAGATAAAGAAGACGCAAAAATGAAAAGGCAAAGCAGCAAAAATTTCAATTGCAGATCGATTCTCGTACAATGAATATATATATATATATATATATATATATTTCCCTCTTCCCTTGTCACTCCATTCTTTGAATAGTTTACTAGACACACAACCGTCTGCCTACAGCGAGTGTTGCTACCTGATTGTTGCACTTTCGCTTTTGCCTGTCCCTGTTTAACAGGGACTTCTATTCAACATTTTCCCTTTTCTTCCTTTGTTTGATCTCCTTTGAAGTCCTCTTCATGGTGTCTCGTTCTCCCCGGATCCTCTTTCCACATTCTCTTTCTTTCACACAAACACACACACACACACTCGCTATCAGCCATTCACTCTGCCCAATTCGTTTTTTTTTTGTTTTTGTTTTTTTGTTTTTGTGGTCTCCCTGTGGTTTTGATGGAGAAAGAAAAAGGAATTCCCGAGGAAAGAGGGAAACTCATTCCGCCAATTCTCTAACGTCTATTGTCTTCACCTAGCCTTTTTGAAAAATTCAGGCGAATAGACCTTATATATGCAGATCTACACATCACCCATCGTTATTCTTCTTCCTTCTTGATGCAATCTAAGCCTATTTATTCTCCGCCTGAAGATCGTAGAATTCGTTACGGGTTTTCACGTCAATCTTGTTGAGCAGAACTTTGGGGAAGGTGCGCAGAAGCTGCCAACATAGGTCGAGACTCTGGAAAATATCACGAGACTCGTAGAATCCTTGGCAGATAAACTTTTTCTCAAACTTCTCCAAGAACTCAAGATGAAGAAGATCTTCACTGCTCAATGCTTCCTCACCAACAACAGCTTTCATTGCCAAAATATCGCGACTGATAGCATACGCGGCATACATCTGATTACTGACACCTCCATGATCTTTGCGTGTCATGCCCTCACCAATAGCATTCTTCATCAGTCGACTCAGAGAAGGTAAAATATTGATTGGTGGATAGAGTTGCCGGTTATGCAGCTGACGGTCCACGTACACTTGTCCTTCTGTAATATATCCGGTGAGATCAGGAATAGGATGGGTAATATCATCATTGGGCATCGTGAGAATAGGAATTTGAGTGATAGAACCTGCACGTCCAAGAACACGACCTGCGCGCTCATAAATACAGGCCAAGTCTGTGTACATATAACCGGGGAAACCCCGTCGTCCGGGCACTTCCTCACGGGCTGCTGAAACTTCACGAAGGGCATCCGCGTATGAACTCATATCGGTGAGAATCACCAACACATGCTTACCACAATCGTAGGCAAGGTATTCGGCCGTAGTGAGAGCAAGCCGTGGCGTAACAATACGCTCAATAGTGGGGTCATTTGCAAGATTCATGAAAAGTACAGTCTTTTCCATTGAACCATTCTCTTCAAATTCTGTGCGGAAGAAACGGGATGTTTCCTGATTCACACCCATAGCCGCAAAGACAATACAAAAGTCTTCCTGTTTACCTTCCTTTTTAACGAGACCAGCCTGACGGACAATCTGTGCTGCAATTTCATTATGAGGAAGACCAGCACCTGAAAAGAGCGGAATCTTTTGACCACGAGAGATTGAAGTCATGACATCTATAGAAGAAATGCCTGTTTGAATCATTTCCTCAGGGTACACTCGCGCGCGCGGGTTGATAGGGATCCCCTCAATGTCACGATACTGTTCTGGTAAAACCGGTGGACCATTGTCAATAGGTATGCCTGACCCGTTAAACACACGGCCCAACATATCCTCACTCACACCAAGTTCCATAACCTTACCAGTGAACTCACACTTTGACCGCATCACATCGATGCCAGAGGTGCCCTCAAAAACTTGCACAACGGCCTTGGAGCCGTCTACCTCAAGTACCTTGCCACGGCGCACAGTGCCATCGGAAAGCTCAATGTTCACAATCTCCGCAAAAGTTGGCAGACGCACATTGTCAAGAATGACCAGTGGCCCATTGACGGCTCGGATGGTTGTATACTCCAGATGTGGCTTCACAGTATAGTTCTGTTGCAGATCTTTGATGTGCGCCGTAAGAAGCTCTTGCTTGGAAAGAATACGGGTCTGATCTGCTTCATGACCACTCATTATGACTGAATATCTTTTTTGTGTTTGTTTTTTCCCCTCTCTTTTCTTACTAGAAACTGTCTTCCCAAGGACTGTTTATATATTTCTTTTAGTGAGTAAAAACAAACCAAAAAAAAAATCCAGAAAGGATCACCTCAAAAAAAAAAAAAAAGCCATTTAAGGAATATAAATATAACTTTCTTTTTTCGGTTGTACAGTTTTATTCTCTCTTTGTTGTTGCTTTCTCTGAGAACCACTTCACCAAATAGCTCCTATGCTATTCAATTCACCTCGTCCCTCGACAACCCAATTGAAAAATCATCTAGGGAGTATCGACTTGGATAATGAATAGAAAATATTTTTCAAAACACAGTCGCACACACATACAAAAGCAAAAACAAAGTCTGAAAAACACATAAGACAGCCAAACATTTAAAGATGACTCGAATTCAGAAAAGAAAATGAGTAGTGTGGGATAACACCCTATATAATACAGCCGAATTCAAGTCTACACCTCTGTGCCATTCCGTATGCTCCTCTCTATACAAATTACATTTCTCCATTCGTTTCCTTTGCGTCAGTATAAAGTATTTTATCACAAGACAAAAAAAAACAAAGACGAAAGATGAAACGTTAAAAAGGCACATAACTCCAGAGCTGGCCTAGTTGTTCCTTTTCCTTTTCTTTTTCATTGTATTATTATTATTTTTTTTTTCTTTTAGGATCGTAAGCAAGGGTTCCTTTTCTTTTATTTTGAATTTATTCTTTCATTTAGTTGCGATTCTGGCTTCCATAGGCGGTTCTCATTATCCTTAGTATCATTAGTTTTTCCTTCCGCTAATTTCTCTTTTTGATCCTTATCACTTTAGCTTCGTCCTTTCAAGTGGACCCAAAGTGTAAAAAAAGAAAAAGAAAAAATAGACTATAGTGCGTCCTTTTCAGTATAATCTTTCGCCTTTTGTTTTATCGAAGCATCGCATTCTACGAAAAAGACTCACTAGTTTTCACAATTTTCACTTTCGGTTCATTCTTTTTTTTTTTTTTTTACTTCCCCCATCCATCATCTTCTTCATACTCTTTTTGGCTCACTCACTGCTTTGCATCGTGCTGTATGGTACTTATAAGAATATTCTGCTTTTTACCTCCAGGGTTCCCCCCCTATTTCTCTATTTCGCATTTTTTTCTTGATGAAACTTTACCATAATCGCTCCCCATTCTTCTTTCCCTCACACCGCCTCTTTTTTAATACACCCAATACCATACATACATATATATATATATATAAATAATTATATAAATAAATAAATAAATATATATTTATACGTTCATGCTTTGTTTTATTTTCCTTTTGCTACGTTCTCTACGCGAGGTCAAGAACCATGCGCGTTGGGTCCTCAATCAGGTTCTTCACCTTTACCAGAAACGATACCGCGTCACTTCCGTCAATCAAGCGGTGATCGTATGTCAGCGCAACCGCCATAATGTCGCGAACCTTCACTTCATTGCCGACTACCCATGGCTTTTTCTTAATAGCATGCATGCCAAGAATAGCGCTCTGTGGGGGATTAATAATTGGGGTTCCCATCCACGAACCAAACACTCCACCATTACTGATTGTAAATGTACCTCCCGTCATCTCGGGCATGGTAAGCTTATTTACCTTAGCCCTCTCACCGAAGTCTGCGATTTGCTTTTCAATGTCTGCGAAGTTCATATTTTGCACATCCCGTAACACCGGCACCACCAACCCACGCGGGGTTGACACAGCAATGCTGATATCGACAAAGTCGTGATAGTCAATGGTGTCTTCACCAAAACTTGCATTGACTGAAGGGATATCCATCAAAGCAATAGCGCACGCCTTCACAAATGGTGACATAAATCCAAGCTTGGCATTGTGCTTCTTGAAAAAGTCATCCTTGTACTTACTCCGCACCTCAATCAGTGGCGTCATATCAATTTCATTAAATGTCGTCAGCATTGCACATGTATTTTGACTTGCCTTGAGGCGATCCGCTATGCGTTGGCGCATTGAAGAAATCCGCACACTGCGGATCCGCGGGTCGGCCCCCACTGCGGTGGCGACTGGCACAGCCTTTGGGGCAGGCGGCGGCGGCGCGGCCGCTTTCTTCGGCTCTGTCTTCTTCACTGTCTCTGCCGGTGCGGCCGGTGTGGCCGGTGTGGCCGGTGTGGCCGGGGCAGCCGCGGCGCCTTCCTTCATCTTTGAGAGCTCCGCGCCAACCTCGACGACGTCGCCCTCGGCAAAGTTGACCTTTGTGATGACGCCGTTTGTAGGGGCACGAACGTCAACGTTCAGCTTGTCGGACTCAATCTGACATATCACCTCATCCTCTTCAACACGGTCGCCCACTTTCTTGGTCCAACCTACAAGCTTTCCGGAGCTGATGGACTCGGCAATGGTAGGCACGTTGATGCTGATACAGAAGCGAATGGCCAACTGTTGTGCAGACCAAGATGTCCTCGCAAGTCCTTTTCCGGCAATTTTTCTGAGCATCTTGAGGACTTCCTTTCCCTTTCTAAATGTCTCTGCCGTTTTTTTTTTTTTTTTGTTTTTTTTTTTTTTTTAATACAAAAAATTCCTAATATATAATGTTTAATAGAGAAAAGTATAAAATATACAATCAACGAGGCAAAATTTACAAGTAAAACCCGTACAAAAAAAAAAAAAACGCCAACATCATCGACAACTGTCAAATAATAAAAAAAAAACACCAATGAAGAAGTTCATGTTTCATTGCGCCTTACTCATTCGTTAAGTCCTTTTGCCTACCGCGCAGCACCTTCATGAAGGTGATACGCACTTCCGGATCCCAGTACACCACTGCCGCCGCAAATATTGGCGCAACCGCAGGGGTAAACCATTGCGTCAGGCCCGACTGCATTGCCCATCGCGTACACAAGAAGAGCGTAGCCCACACGGCGGCAATGCAGGGATTACACACAGCGGCAAAGGCCCAAAGACGCATGTGCACCATTGTCCGCCCACCCGCGTCCCCAATGGGTCGCGTGAGCAGCACGCAGAGCGAGCCAAGGCAGCGGAGGGCCATGCTCGCACCGTTTGTCAGAATGAGACCCACCACGACATTGTCAGTCCATTCTAGACGAAGAACGACAAAGCACGCGCCTACATAGAGCAGTGCCTGCGCGACCATCAACCGCTGCGTGAGCCGCAGCGTACGCGGATTGGCCGTTGCGCGTGTGAATCCGTCGAGCAGCCCATTCCACCCAAGAAGCGGGAGAAGATAACAGTACAGCTGCAACGCACGTACCGCCGCCGGCGACGCCCATCGCTGCGAGAAGATTTGCTTCAGAAATGTCTCTGCGAGTGGTGGGCCAAGCAGCACTGCGGCCGCACCAAAATGCGTTGCAAAGCGCAACATGGACAACAAAAGTGCAATGGCCTCATGCGGCCGCCCTCGCGCAGTGTCGCGGCTCCACTTTGCGAAGCACGCGCTTTCCCACACGCGGAAGACGAGTCGCGCAACGAGGGAGCCGAGGCTTGCGACAAGGTCATAGTGCCCCATCGCCGCGGCCGTGCCGAGTGTGTGAAGAGCAAAGCGCTCGCCTTCTGTCAACACAAGGCGCAAACAGCTTTCGCCGAGAAAGGGCACAAACAGCGCGGCTCCACGAAACGCCTCTGCGCGCGCGGCGCTAAACGAAATCGCCACACACAATTCATCGCCGCCTTGTTCTTTTCTGCCTTCGCTAGTGGTTTCCCTTCCTCCCCTGCGAAGCCCGCGCACCGTGTCGTCGGCGACCCACAGCCACGCAAAGTACACCGCATTGGCCGTGGCGTACGCAAACATTCCCGCGGCAAAGCAGAGGCGCGCGGTGCGCGGGTCATTGCCGAGACCGCCAATCACACAAACCGACACGAGGCAAACAACGAGACGCGCGAGAGAGGCCCAGAACTCCGCAGCAATCAGTACACGCACATAGTCAAGGGACTGCGCAAGGGCAAAGATGGGTTCTGTGAGGAGACACAGAACTATACTCAGCGCGAGCATGACCTCCGGCAGTTCTATTCCGTTAACAGCGGCACTGGTGTCTGTCGCGGCGGAGCCAATGTGCGCGAGAGTGGTGAGTGACGGGAAAACGCGAATGCCCACGTGTGGGAGCAGCTCCAATGTGAGCATCACAGCCAAACCGAGAGGAACAGAGAGGATGGCGCAGTTCATCACCTGCAGAACGGCAGGCCTGTGGTCCTTGTGCTCACGCAAACTGTGACGGGCATTGACGTTGCGCACACACTCGCGCGCAAGAAAGAGAACTGTGTTAAAGTAGAGTTGATACGCAAAGTTCACCCCATTCTCATCGGGTGTGAGATGCCGCGTAAGGGCGGTGGTTAGCGCAAAGGTAACGAGTTTCAGCGCAATGTTCAGCACAAGCGCAGAGACTAACTGCCACTTGAAATCCATTGATTCTATGACGCTGTATATAGACACATATAAAAAAGGAAAAAAAGGACTTGCTTTCCCTTTATCTCCACTTTTGTGTATTCACAGTCTTGTTTTCCCAAACGTTTGGGGACTCTGCGATCCTCACCCCAAGCACACTCACAAAAAAAAAAAAATAGAAATAGAAATAGAGAATACAAGGAGAGACAGGTATGAGCCTAACACCAACACTATTCAAACTTCATACAAATGCACTGCCTTGTTTCTTTAACTTAACCGTACTTTACCTTTTCTTCACTCTCCTTTTTTTTTTTTCTTTTTTTTTTTTGTTCGCTTTTTCTGTGACGCCACCGCATCCCATAACAAAAACGAAAACAATAACAAAAAAAAAAAAAAAAAGATTTACTTCGCGCTTCCCTCCTTTTCTTCTTCTTCTTCTTCGCTATTTGCGTTTTCCTCTTCGACGGCGTCCTCGAGTCGCTCCAGACGGCGCCGTGCAAAGGTGAGGTACGCACTGTGTCCTTTTGACACTGCCGCAGGCCGTAACTTAAACCGACCTGTCCCTTCTCGGTCTCGTTTGTAAACAGGATTAAACTGCTTCGTGAGCGCCTCCACTGTACGAATGTCCACAAACTCAAACGTTGACTGTCGAAGTCTCTCCGCCGTCCGCTGCGTCTGCTCAATGCACGGCGAAAAGGTACAGAGCATGCCCCCCGGTCGCAGCACGTGCAGCACATTCTCAATAGCGAGCCACGGGGCAGGCACGTCAAGGAAAACGGCATCCACGGCGTGTCGCGCCAGACCAAAGCCGCGCAGTGGCTCCGCTCCCTCAGCCTCCCGCGCGCGCTCCTCCGCCCCTGGCGCAATGCCCCCCGCCCCGTCCCCGGCCGCGCACACATCCCGCCAGTTGCAGGTGACGAGCGAGGCGGGAAGCCCGCTGCGGCGAAACTCCTCACGCGCGTCAAGGCAGCGGCCGCGGTGAAAGTCATACGTAAAGACAGTGCCGCTCGGTGCAACAGCGCGGGCAAGTGAGTGTGTGAGGGACCCGCTCCCCGTCCCCGCCTCCGCAACGCGACAGCCGGGGCGCAGCCGCAGGTTCAGCACAATCACTGCAATGTCTGTGTCGTATATGATCTGCGTGCGGTGCGGCACCGCCTGTGTCCACAGGTTGGCGCTGTTCTGGAGAACAAGAATACTCGGGCGCGTCGTGTCCTTTTTGACATTGCTCTGCCCTTCCACGCGCGTACCGAGTGGCCGGCCGATGATGTCATCATGGCGGAATTTGCCTTCTTTGCAGTGAAGCACATCACCGCGCCGCAGGAGCAGTGGCGTCGCGCTCAAATGGCGGCGAAAGACTATCACAACATCGCCCTCCTGCGCAATCGCACCACGTGGGGCAATCATCCCTATTCTCGCATGTCCGTTTGGGAATGTGATGGCAAAAAAAAAAAAAAAAAGAGAGAGAGAGAGAAGGGGGATAGGGTGAACAAGTCAAACATAAGCAAAAGGGAAACGTTCACTGCATATACAGTTTGTCTTTGTAATGGCAATTCGTTTACAAACACACACAGAAACTGACAACAAACATGAAATTTGACAAACAAAACAAAACAAAAAAAAACGTTCACTTGTACAGGTAAGTGAGGATGGGGAAAGTGTACAGAAGAAAAGAAAGGATGGACCCATTATACGATGCACTGATCGCCTACTCCATCCTTCACGTACACAGATACAGTCTATTTCGTTTGGAAGAAAAGAGACCAGATCACTCAGCGGGAATAAGTTCGCGCCGTATGAGTGCAGTGAGTTCGCTGCGGCCCATCGGTGATGGTGCGAGGTCAAAAAGAATTTGGCTCCACTTTCGCACGAGACCACGCGGTGTTCGTGGGCTCTCTGTGCGACGACTAGGGCTCTCGCATCGCATCGACGTGACGGTCACGGCAAGTTTTTCAAGCCGCTCATTGACAACGCCAATGAGGCGGAACAGCTGCGCCTCTGCCGGGTCCTTCGCGCCTGCGACTCCCGCGGCGCGCGGGGCTGCTGGCGGGGGCGCGACCGCTGGCGGCATCTCCACAGCGGCGGCTGCGGTGGAATGGCGCATGTCCGCCTGCCACTCCTCGCGCGCGGCGTGGACGAGCTCACTGCGGAGACCGCTCTCCCGCTGTGTCTCGCTGAGGAACCGCAGCGCCTCTGACGTGAACGACGAGGAGGCCTGCGCGGCTGTGGGTGGCCGCGTGGAGCCCGCCGGCTCTGCCACTGGTGTCGGGGTTGGGATGGGGATGGGGCGCGAGGCCTCGCGCAGTTCCGCGAGCAGTGCGGCCTCTCGCGCGGCAAATGTCTTTTCAATGGCGCACAGCCGCCCGTCCAGCTCCGCCCGCGCCACGCCCTCCTGCGGCTCCACACACTTTTCCCGTTTTGCACGCTTTGCCTCCGCTTTATTTTTTTTTTTCTTCTTCTTCTTCTCTGACTGCCGCTTCTCCCGCAGCTGCTGTTCCTGTTGGACAGCGCGCAGTTGGGTGGCAATGTCCGCGTCAATGGCCTGTCGCTGCTGTGTGTCGTACGCCGCCATCTCTTCTTCGACCTCTGCGGTGAGCGCGACACGTTCGTCACGGTACCGCTGACGCAACTGCCGTTCCGATATCGCCCACTCCGCCGCAACGGCTCTGCGCGCCTGCAGGACCGCATCGTCCTCCGCCGCGCGCATTATTTCCTCCGCGTCGCCACGCTGAAAGCGCCGACGCACTTCCTGCTCGCGCACAAAGGCAGCGAGTTCGGCGGCGACGGCAGCGGTTACTTGCGCCTCGCGGGACTCTTCGCTCAGCGCAGTCGATTCTGCAAGCGCACAGCGCAGAGCGGCCTCCGTCTCTTCGTGCGCCGCCTCGCGCGCGCGTATCGCAGCCTCCGCCCCGCCACGTATATCCTTTGCAGCTGCGTCACCGGGAACTGATTTCTTATCGCCATTGCCATGTGTATCCTTTGCGCTCGTGCTGACAGGAACTGATTTCTTCTGGTCTTTGGCGCGTTGGATCTCGAGGCGCAGTGTGCGGAGTCGTTCCTCTCCATCTGCGCGCACTGCAGCCTCTTCCGCCTCCGCCGCCGCGCGTGCCGCCGTGACTTTATCGCGTGCACTATTTTCCCCACTGGGCGATCTTTCCGCTTTGATCGCTGCGAGATCTTCTGCGTGCCGCGCGCGCCTCTCCCGCGCCGCCTCATCGCCGCGCTTTGCCGCCGCCGCCCGCACGCGCTTTGCCTCCGCCGCCGCCGCGCCCCGAATCTCCTCGCACTTTGCCCGCGCCGCCGCCCTGGCGCGCTCCGCGGCGTCCGCGTTGCCGCCGCCCCTCTCCGCGCGGGTCGGGCTCGCCGCGCGCGATCGCTCCGCTTTGGCGGCGGCGGCAACGCGCCGCGCGTGTTCGGCGGGAAGGCGCGCGAGGGCGCGGCGCAGGTCCGCCTCGTCGTGCCGCGCCGCGTCGAGCAGGTCGCGCCACTTTGCGTCAAGCGCCGCGCGCGCCGCGTTCCGTGCCTCGTCGCTCTGGCGGCTGGCGGCAAGCTCCTCACGCAGTCGCGCCGTCTCCGCGGCGCTCACGCGGCGAATGGCCTCCAGGCGCTCCTGCAGGAGCTGCTCCGCTTTGTCAGTCTCCGCGCGAAACTGTGCCTCGCGCTCCTGTCGTATGCGCAGCTCGAGGCCTTGCTCCGCCTCCGACACAATGCGCCGCTCACCCGGAGCCGCCGCCGTTGACTGTGCCTTGAGCACAGCCGCGTCAGCAAAGGCCTTTGGAGTGACCTTTGCCAGAGGCGCCTTCTGCGCCATGGCGGCCGGGGCCGAAGCGGTTGCGCCCCCACCGCCCCGCTTGCGCTCCTTTTCTCTGGCAAACTTACGCCGGAAGTGGTCATCCATGGGATGATTCCACGTGCTCTCACCCGTGCGGAAGTTGAAGTAATAAATCTCATCCTCATTGGTGCGGCACGGGCGCCAATCCTTGGGGAGTGGGGCTTTGAGGCCTTCGCGGGCAATCCACAAAAACTCCTCATCCCCGGGTAACTCCATGCCCATCCATGACGCAAACTCTTGGAGCTCATCGCGTGTGGGTTCATAGTGGTCATCGAGATTGTCTGCCAACACGACAGACACAGTGCCGTCCTCCGCAACAAATGTCTCGCCAGCGGTAGGGATCACAACATCGGAGCCTGTTCCCGCGTTTGGCCGCGACATCGCCTTTCTCTGGAACTATGCACTACTTCTTACGTGCTCAAAAAAAAAGGAAAAAAAAAAAAAAAGGAAACATATGTAGAGATAGTAAAAGAAAAAAAGAAAAAAAAATGCAAATGGGAAGAGCTAATTCATGATAAACACCCTATAACAAGAAAACAAAAGCATCGGTAATTAGTATTGTGACCAATAGTGGTAAGAAATCTATGCTAGGAGGCACCATAACTTCTTTTCCTCCTCCTCCTACTCTTCCTCATCTTCATCTTCGTCTAGTTTTATTCTTTTCAAAGGCATCTTCATAAGAATAAAACACACACACACACACACACACAACCACAACCACATAGAATTACTCTTAACACTTTTTTTTTTTCCCTTGATACTTCACTGCTTTGTGACGTCAGGGTTGTAGTTGGGGTCAAGGAATATCTTATTTCCCTCGCCTTCATTCAATTCCACCTCGAGGAGATTCCCGTCCTTCAACATTTTTTGTAGTACAAGGTTCACATAACGTAGCTCCACTTCTAGTTGTGCCTTGTTAAGTGAGCGCACCTGCTCCATGTACCACGCAACTAACTCCGTTCTTGATGGCGCGTTTGACTCACCAAGTGACTGAATGCGTGCGACGATACGATTCACAATCCCAAAGTAATGATCCGCGTTAATGACCACTTTCCGCTGCGCCTGCGGTTGCGCCATAGCGGTCGTCACTGTGGCTCTCTTCGCTTTTCGCCGTGACTTTGCTGCGGCTCCGGTTGCTGGTGCCTCTACAGATTGTTTTTGTCGCATTTCTTCTTCTTCTTCTTGTTCTTCGTTTTCTTTTCCACCCGATGGCTGTTGTTTTCGAACTTCTTGTGCCTCTGCCTTGACTCCCGCAGGGCCCACAGTGTCGAAGACATCACCAACGCCAATGAGTTCCACTTCAGTCATGTCAAGCGTCGAGAGCGACTGGCGCATCAACTCCAGTGCCACCTCCACATGGGCCGCCCGCACATCCTCTGACATGAAGAGCTTTGCCGTCGCCTCTGAAAGACGTATAATACTCTCCAACAAGCGCGTTGTGACGCGGTAGACTTTGCTGCGGTTCGAAAGGGAGTCTTGCAGTCGCATATCTCGGTACGCGGCGACGATAAGCTGCGTAGCCTCCTCCGTGAGGCGCGGGGTAAGAGCGCGTGTGTAGCGGAGGTATAACTGAAAGTCCTCCACACCAAAAGGCGGCCGCACGGCGCGATCCCCAAAGCGATGCAGACGCAATAACTGATCGGCTATGGCAAAATCGGCATCGTCACTGGACTCGTCCACAATGACAAACATGAGATCAAAACGCGACATGATAGGCGCGGTCATGGCAACATTCTTTTGAAGAGGCTTTCGGCGGTCGTACTTCCCCCCAATAGGATTCATTGCTGCAAGGAGTGACGTCTTCGCACTGAGTGTGGCCTTAATACCAGCCTTTGCTATAGAAATGGTTTGCTGTTCCATCGCCTCGTGGATAGCAACTTGATCCTTCACATCCATCTTATCAAATTCGTCGATACAGCAAATACCGCGGTCGCTCAGCATCAGCGCACCTGCCTCAATAGTGCGGTCGCCCGTGTCGGCGTCACGGGTAACCGTTGCTGTGAGACCACTTGCTGTGGAGGCTTTCCCACTCGTGTACACACCCCGCGAGACATTCGCAGAGACCCACTTAAGAAATTGCGACTTTGCAGTCGATGGATCGCCCACAATACACACATTTACATCTCCACGCAGGGCAATGCGCTCCACGGTGTTTTTGGATACACCACCAACCATCTGCAGCAGAAGTCCCAGTTTCACCACGTCATGCTTAAAGATATTTGGAGCAATACACTCTGTGAGTGCTTTGAGAAGATTCTCGTGGCGTCGCATATGCTGTACCTTCTGCATTTCAGCTGGTGTAAGCCGTACCTCCTCGCGTTCTGCGGCTCCATCCGCAGAATCCTTCACTGCCTCTGTCATTTTACGATCATCCCCATTTGCGTTCGTGATAGTTGTTGCGAGAAAGCACATGCGATAGTTCATCTCCCGGACACCAAGCGCCCGCAGACCTGTTGCGCCTTCCATGTCTTGCTGAGCCTCCTGTTGGGCGCGCTGGGCACCAGTCATCTCTCGTTGCACCTCACGGCGATTTGCCTGATTAAAGAGTTTCGCAACCTCTGGCACAACGATGGGACACCCAACAGCTATAATACGATCACCGGGTTTCGCAACCTCTACGGCATCGTTGCGAGCAATTAATTCCATTGTTCGGGGCATACACCCTGGTGGTATGTTATTGGCGTCTTCCTGAAGTCGAATCTTTTGCCAATCCCCAAAGCGGGTGTGTGGATGCGTAGGAACAAGCTGAAAACGATTCTTATTCTCGCATTGCGAGTTACGACAAGCCGGCGGTTCGGTGTAGTGAAATTGCTGCGCCACCGCATTGCTATCCGTCCCACAGTCATTGCAGCGGAAGACACCCACAATAAGCTCTGGACGAACCTGAGAAGTGCGCGTGACGACACCTTTAATAGAGCAGAGCTGCCCAACAAGTGCTGCACGCAGCACGCGGATACTAAGACATCGCGGCACATACGAAAAAACCAGACTTGGGCTGCACTTGCCACGATTAGCATAGTCTTCTGGGTAGTACTGAGTAAGCACCTGGTGCAGCGCGTCGTCCATAAATGGGGAGAAGCGCTGATAATCCGATTCAATCGCCGCGCTTGCGTCGTCATCAAAGAGACTAAAATCTCCCCAGCGCACCACGCAGGTCGACCAGTCATTACATGTGCTGATGCGCTCGAGCTGCCGCACAATGTACTGCAGCCCGCTCAGCTGCGCAGCGTCACTGGCCCCGGGGCGCAGCGACGGGTCGACGAGGCGGCCGAGAAAAATGTAAATTGTGTCCCGCACTCGGCCACCGTCCGCGTCCACCTCGAGAAGCGCCGGGGGCTCCTCGCGCGGGGGAGCCACCGCATCGTCCAAGGCAGTGGGGGGATTCATCGTCCCTGGTAACTCTGGCGCTGAATAAGCAAACAGAAAGGTTTAAGAGGGAGGGATGAGTGATTGAAAGGGAAGATAAACACACAAACAGACAAATAATAATAATAATAATAATAATAATAATAATAATAATAATAATAATAATAATAATAATAATATAAGCATGTATATATATATATATATATATATGTCTAACTCGTTTTAAGTAAAATAAAAATAAAATGCAATTCCATTCACCTGTCAGAAGCAAACAACAAAGTACACAGCAAACTGTGTGTGTATGTGTATATGCATTTTAGCAACTTTTCACTCCGAGAGAAATGCCTTGATCCTTAGCGTTTTCACTGGCAAATCCTTTGCTGAGGATAGTGTTCCTTGATTATGCATGGACTTGACACGGTTCACTAGCACTTTGCGATCTGACCAGAATGTGTCCTGTTGCTTGCGGAATTGCATGTAGCGTGTCTCTTCCTCTGCTTCCTTCATGCGCTTTGTCATACCGACAAGACTACGATTTACATTGATCCATCGACTGCGATAGTCCCGTAAAGCCTTACTCTCTTCAAAATCGACAAAGAAGAATGGCTCCTCATAATTTGTACGCGGTCGTTCTCGTTCCCCAAATGGCCACTCCACGTTGGCGAGCATGCACTGGTACTTCACCGCGTGCAGCGTCCAAAAATTGCTGTACCATCGGCCAACAATACCTTCAGACTGTGCACGGATGCGCTGAGGCGGTCGCGGCACGTCCGATACTTCAAACCCCGCCGGGACAAGCGCCAGTGCCGCACGCAGAGCCTCAGGGGAAAACTTCTGCCGCATGACCGCTCTACCGCCCTTGGCACGTGCGCCTGTGCGACTCACTTCATACCAAGATTTCTCGCGGAAGGCCGCGCGATATGGTCCACGCTTGCCATTCCACCACTTCATGTGACGAATGTTGAGCATCGAAGGGACATACTTGATGGGTGTTGTCTCGGGTGCAATGCCAATGCCCGGCGAAACAGCCAAGCGAACAGCTGTGCAATGAAGCATATCTCAAAGGACAGATAGGTGGCGTATATACTCCTAAGCAATATTTCTATCCAATCTGTGAGGTACGTAAGAATTGGGGGTTCGTCCCCACTTGTAAACCTTGCAAAATAAAAGTAAGTAAAAAAATACAGAATTCACTTTTGTAATATACACTCTCTCTTAATATACAAGAAGACACAGACATATAAACAAAGTCTTCAAGTAAATGCACCAGCGGGGCTAAACACACACATCGCAAAAAAAAAAAAAAAAACATACAGTAAAACATATAAAAAATACTAATACTGATAACAAATGATAACTGTAGTGGGTTTTCTGTGCATATGCACATTCAAGGTCGCTCCTTCCCTAAACCCCAAACCTATCCTAACCCCACCCCCAAGAGACCCTCTCCCACCACACTTTTACCCGCAATCCTATACTTACTTTTTCATAGGGCCTGATTTGTCCGTCGCTCCTGCGGGTGCTGGCTTAGACGAACCTCCCGCTGTTCCTGCTGTTGTTGGCTTAGCTGCTGCTCCTGCTGTTGTTGGCTTAACTGGTGCTGCTCCTGCTGTTGTTGGCTTAACTGGTGCTACTCCTGCTGTTGTTGGCTTAACTGGTGCTGTTCCTGCTGTTGTTGGCTTAACTGCTGCTCCTGCTGTTGTTGGCTTAGCTGCTGCTCCTGCTGTTGTTGTTGGCTTAACTGGTGCTGCTCCTGCTGTTGTTGGCTTAACTGGTGCTGCTCCTGCTGTTGTTGGCTTAACTGGTGATGTTCCTGCTGTTGTTGGCTTAGCTGCTGTTCCTGCTGTTGTTGGCTTAGCTGCTGCTCCTGCTGTTGTTGGCTTAGCTGCTGCTCCTGCTGTTGTTGGCTTAACTGGTGCTGCTCCTGCTGTTGTTGGCTTAACTGGTGCTGCTCCTGCTGTTGTTGGCTTAACTGCTGCTCCTGCTGTTGTTGGCTTAACTGGTGCTGCTCCTGCTGTTGTTGGCTTAACTGGTGCTGCTCCTGCTGGTGTTGGCTTTGGCGGTGGGGAGTTTGGCGTTGATCTTGGTGACTTTCTGGGCATAGTCGTCACCTTCCCAGCTGCCTTTTCGGCGGCGGACCAGAGGCTCTGAAAACTGTTTCGCTCGTCCTTTGTGGAGGCGCCGTAGCTACTGTAGTCAATTTTTTCTTCTCCTTTCCACTTCCAGTCTGCATCCCCTCTGTACGCGTTGGTGATGGGGTCGGGAATGTACGGAAAGTTATGGGCGTACAGCTTGTGTCGCACGTAAATGGAGTCTTGTACGGTTGGTTTCCGAATCTCGTCAAGAAGAATATACTTGACGCCCCATCCCTCTAATAACTCAATGGCTTCTTCTTGGTGAATAGCTGTCAATTGACGGCGAAAGGCCCCATCCTGAAGGAGATTGTCCGAAGCAATGGAACAATCCCACGTGTTTCGGGTAAAATTGCCTACCATGTTATTCATCTCCGATCCCTTTATTTTCACAGTACGAATATCATAGCGTTCACTATGGAGCGTTGGATGACAGTACTGCGCGCGGTGATGATGTCGCTCAACGATAAATTTAGTTCCCTTAAGCCCTCCCATACCGTTGTAGAGAAAGGCACGGTCACTATAGTGCTGAAGGTAGCTGCCAAGGTAGCGCAGCTTCTTTTTGCGCTCTTTGATAAGAAGTAGAGTCTTTTCAAGGCGACTGGGAGAGATACTGTTGAGGACGCGTGGAAGACCAGGGTTATGCAAAACGGTCATTCTGCAACTGCTATACTATATATATATCTATATATATATATATATATATATATATATCAATTATTGGCGAAACTTATTCTCTAATCAACCAGATCTAAATCAAATGCTACAAAAGAGTAAGTGAAGCTTAAAAGTGGGAATAATGTCATATATACATATATACATTGCATATTTACTGTTGGAATGCGAATAATAATTATAAGTATGTGGTCTGTTATATGCTAGCATTCTTCTTAAAACACAACAACACCTGGTGATGATTATCAAACAGAACAAAAGCATATTGCCACTGCCACAATCAAATCCAGCACCCATAGGATTAGAGCCAACAGAGGCCACTCTCATCGGCGGTAGTTGCTGTTCGTGAAGCGGAAGAAAAGCCGATACGTTCCAGTTGCATCAAAGCTAGCACGCACGCCGCCTGGTCTCGGGTCCCACTGTTTGCGCACAATCTGATAAGCCACATCCGCGTACGGCGGTCCTACAGAGAAGACAAGGATGCAATAGTTATCATTCGGACCCCTAGGTGTGTCCTCAATGTGATAGATTCGACTCATATCGCGTTTTGTATTAACAAGCGCGGGGTAGAAGAGCGTAAATTCGTACCACATAACGCTACGCGGTGGTGGGTTCGTGCGTGTGTCGTAGTGCGTGCGGTTATACTGTGTCCATGTGTATCCCGTCTTCACTTTACAGAAACGATGCGGCTTGACCAGAGCCACTTGTGCATCTTTTTCCTTCTCCCGCACCCGTTGTCGCGATTGCTGCTGCTGTTGCTGTTGCTGTTTAGATGGGTGCGTCTTGTAGTAATCGACAATCTCATCGCGGAAGAGTTCCTCGTCCTCCCCGAGTGTGTCGTTCTGCTTCTCGAGCACAGACTGCATATACGCCTCACTCGGCACAAAGTCCAGCGGGACACCAATGTCCTCGCGTGCTTGCGCCTCATTGCGCCTTCTTGCGGCGTCACCTCTCACCGCATCCCGCTGTGCCTGCAGTGCCGTCAACTGTGGCGTCAGCGGTGGCGGTGGAACGCGTGCGGCCGCACTGAATCGCGCGAGTCGATCACATGTCGCAATGACATTCAGTCGCGCATGTGCCATCGCGTAATACGCCGCTCGCACATTGTGTCCCTCCGTACAATGTGCCAATGCCGCGAGATCCGCGAGCACTGCGCTCAGCCGTCCACCGCCCTCCCCACCCTCGTTCCCCTCCTCCTCCTCCTCTGTCGCTTTGCCGTTCCTTCGAACCTTTGCCTTTGCCTTCGCTCTTTCCCTTTCGCCGCGCGCGGTGGCGTTGAGGACATCCATCAGTTCCTTTTCGTACCGCGGGCGGAGGGCAAAGGCATAAACCCGCGCACTCCCCAGCGAGAGCGCATCAATGTACTCGTGCACGAGAACCCAATAGCGCGCACTGCGCCACACGGCTGCTGTGCGCCACACTATTGTGTCACGCTGCTCCTCGTCATTGTCATTGTCTTCATTGTCCGCCTGACAGTTTTCTTCAATCCAGCGACCTAACGCATCACGCGCGTCAATGAATTCCTCAATAGACGCAACTGTGCGTTGCATCACCTCCGCAGTGTTTTCCGCCACGAGGCTCTCGACCAGTGCGGGCAGTGGGACAAACTCAAAGTGCTGATCCTGCGCGACACGCTCAATTGCCTCGGAGACAATCGCCTGTGCCTGCGCCATGTAACTCACAGTGGGAAAGAGTGTGGAGTCGAGAAAGTGCATCGCGTAGCGGAGAACAAGAGCGTCAATGGGCATAATGTTTGTGCGCCGCTGCCGCACGCGCTCCACCGCACGAGATCCGCTTTGCCGAAGAAGTGCGGCATACAGTTCAAGCGCCTCGTCCTCTTCGCGAGCGCGACGCATGGGACTCTCTATGCGATTGCCCCTCTTCCCGCGAAAAAAAAAAAAAGATTCTGTACAGAGAGGACCGTAAATAATGAAGAACAATGTATCCGCAATACGAGCAGAGTGAATTTAAAAAAAAAAAAAAAAGAGAGAGAGAGAGAGTGAAGACGAAAAAAAAAAAAAAATGTTAAGTAATCAAAGAACACAGAAGTACTCAATGGCATGTACAGTGGATGGTACGCAATGGGAGCGCATTTTCATCAATGAGGGGACTCGGTGTTTAAAAGTATTCTTAATTTCTGGTGCCGTGGCTTATACCACGCGGTGAAAGAGAAAGCGAAACGGCGCAATCAAAGGAGGCATTAATAAGTAATGCAGAAGAACAAAGATAACAATTAACTTTCGTCGTGATACTATTGTTTCTTTTTCTTCGTTCCATCCCCTCCCCCTCTCCACATCCTTTTTTGTATGTTTTTTTTTTGTTGTTGTTGTTCTTGTTGTTGAGGGGAGGAAAGGGGAGAGGAAAGTTATGAAGTCACATCTACTCATCCAGACGCTCATCATGTTTGAAATGCATTAAACAATAGACTTCCAAAAAACCTCCGCACTTCTTCTCATTCCTTTCTCTTCCTGTGTATATATATATATATATATATATATAAGTGTATTTTTTTTTTCTTCCTCCTTTTTTTTTTTTACTTTTTTTTTTCGTTTAATATGAGCTCTTTGGGTATTCCCTTCATTCTTAGCGACGGTCCACAATCTCCAATTTGTCCAGCACTGTTTGGTGAACGGAGCGCATCTGTGAGCCTACAGTCATTTGCTCCGAGACAGAGTCAATCTTTGCGCGTTGCTTTGTTTCGCTGATAAGATTGGCGAGCCACACCCCTGCGTCTGCTGTGTTCATTCCTAATTTACCCGCCGCGTACGGAATCGACACAACACAATGTGTCATCATGTATCGCGCAAAGATGAGTCGCTTTGCGTTTTCCACAATTTCGTTTGCGTGGAGGTTGAGAAAGTAATCACTGAGGGCCATTTCCTTTACTTCCGGTAAAAGTGCGAGGGCATCCTCAAAGGACTGTCGCGTCACAATTGTATGTACGAGCCGTGTGATGGGGTCCGAGTACTCATAGATATTTGCCACCGCCACAGCAGCGCTACGCAAAGCAGAGCGCCTTTGTTTGTTCAGAATAGCAGCCGCACACACATAACGCAAGTAATGCGGGCACACCGTTTCCACGACACTTTGATACACAAAGTTTGTCTTGTAGTCAAAGACAAAGTTGAGCAAGTGTGTGGAGTACTGATTTCCGCCCTTGAAAAATGGAAAAAGGACCCAATGCAACAGCCACACACGCTCAGTGATAGTGGTGTTGTTCGCCACGCGGAAAATGTCTTCCTCAAACACATCGGCGTTTTGTTGCCGGCGCAGTTTCTCCGCCACAGCGATGGCGGAGGGCCAATTGCACGTACACGTGTCACTCACGAGTTTTCCCCACAAGAGCGACTTCTGGTCGATATCGTATCCACTGACACACTGACAAACGGAGAGAAGTTCCGACGCGTCAGTAAAGCGCGCGGCGTCGTAGTAAAGAAACGCCAACTCCATCACTGCTTTCATCACTTCCCGTGTGATGCCTTTGCCCTCGAGAAAATCCCGCGAGAGCTCGCGGTTGCTACGCAGTACATCCAGCTCGGTCGCCGTCAGCTTAAACTGGTACGTACTCTCCCCACCTTCGATTTGCTCAAAGAACTCATCGAGTGCCGGCTGGGCACGTTGTGCGGTTTCAGATATTTTTTGCTCGTGCGCGGCGGAGACAGTGCCCTCAGGCGTGAGCGCCGTTGTCGCCTGCAGCGCACGAATCGCATCGCTCACGTCAATGCCTTGATCGTCGTAAAAGTAAAGGAGTCCAAGCGCGAGGTGTTTGTCCAGGTGTGGCACGAGGCACTTGAGCATCTCCGCCATGGCTGTCGCAACGTTCAATAAGTGTCGCTTCCCGCCGTTATTTCTTTATATATATATATATATATATATATATCTATATATATAGTTTAGGTATTGGTTAAGAGTCCTTTGGATGGATTGGTTCTTTTTTTTTTTTTTAACGAAATAAAAAAAAAAAAAAAAGACTTCACCCAGGGTTCACTCCAGAACTGGGCATGTAAAAGAATAATCAAAAAAAAAATAATAATGTAAGATAAAGCGATATGACGGAAAAGCGGAAAAAAAAAAGAAAAATTTTTATTTGTACATATCATATTATCAAAGATAAACACAGATAAGAAAAGGCAAAGAAAGGAACAAAAGTACAAAAAAAAAAAAAATGTGTTCAAAACAACAGTAATAGGTTTGTGAGATACCTTGACGCTAAACGCTGCACAGAGACACATCATCTCTATCAGACAGACAGACACCTTTTTTTTGTTTGTTTTTTTCTTTCTTTTCTAAAGCCCCCTCCTCTTTAAAAAAAAAAAAGAAATGTACACACACACACAGACACAATCATATATATATATATATATATATATATATATATTTTTACCATGTGAATGCCTTCTATGCTTCGTTTTCCGCTTTCCCTCATTCTTTCTTTTTCCTTCTTCAAGTGCGGATAAGTTCCAACAGATCACTGTAGACACTTTCACAGTAGTTGTTCTCTGCAGCGATTTCGAGCATCATGTCGTGCAGCTTGAGCTTTTCCTCGACCATTGCCTGTTGCTGTCGCAGGCTACGCAATTGATGAATCTTTCTATCAAGCTCACCCATTGCCACGCGCATTCGTCTACTGACCTCGATGGAATCCGCGTGCGGGCTTGCGAGCTCCGCGGTGCACTGCTGGTACTCGCGCCGCAGTTGGCACACCTCGCGCAGGAGCGACCGGCACACGGCCGCGAGGTGCCTCGCGCTCTCCGTCTCACTCGGCGGAACGAGCGGCCGCTGCGGGGACTGCGACTCCGCCGCGCATCTCCCGCCGCGCAGTGGACTGTCCGCCGCGCGCCGCTCCATCGGCGACGGAATCCCATTGCGCCGATTGAAGAGCCGCGGGACGAGGCGATTGCGCCGCTCCACGGTGGACACAATGGCCGCAATGTGTTGCGTCGCCGGCGCCGTCGCCTCTGCGGGTCCGGTGGGAATAAATAAACGATCCACGCGACGCGTGGGGCTGCCGCGCACACCTTCACACATATCCGCACTCTCTGCCACGGCGCAGGGCGCGCAGGTGTCGCTCTGGCGGCGCAGTGTGTCGTGGAGGTCGCGCTGGCGCTGCAGCAGTTCACGCAACTGCAGCGAATGCCACGCGCGCTCCTGCACTGCGTGCGCCACATCCGCCCGGGCCGCCGCAAGAGCCTCGCGCAGCTCCACCACCGCACTCGAGTCCGCACTCGCCGCCGAGTGACTCACGCTTCGCGTGGAAACAGACTTTGCGCTTGTGGCGATTGCGCGGCGCTCGCGCTCTGTGTTTGCCTCTGCAATCTCCGCACGCAATGTCTCCGCGTCCGCAAGCAGTCGTTGCAATTCCGCGCGCAGGCGCTCCTCCGACGCCGCGTGGATGGCGCGTTCCTTCTGCAGCAGCTGCGTGAGGTCCGCGCGGTGCCGCTCGAAGCCGGCGCGCGCCTTTGTCTCGAGCCCCGCGTAGAGCTCGCCGTCCTCCTGCAGGGACTGTGCCTTGCGCCGCAGGTCCCCAAGCGCCTCTGTCACCGAAGGCGTTGAGACATCAAAGTCCATTTATTTATTTATTTTTTCTGCTTTTGTTTTTTTTTCTTTCCTTTGGCTTTTTTTTTTTTTAATGTGAGAAAGAAAGTCCACCTGCGGTTGTGGCTGCGGTGAATTTATTCTGCACTTACGGTGGAATAAATAAACAAATATTGCAAGCAACAAAAACAAAAAAAAAAAAAGGGGAAAGTAAAATAAATAAGACTATATTATCTCCTTATTCGAATCACACTCGGTGGTGATAATAAGTCATGTATGCGTACACACACAGACATATATATATATATAGTGACAAATTTCACTGCTTGGCGACTGGCGAGTGCTCCATTATGTAACAACAAACCTTATTACCTCAAATACGCTTTCACAGGTATTATCCGTCTAATTTTTTTTTTTTTTCCTCTGTGCAATAGGTGTTTTCAGCTTTCTTTTTTTTTCTTTGCATATCATTCCACCACATGCACACAGACACATTCCTTCTCTCTCGTTTCCTTTCTTTTCTGTTTAAACAGAAAAAAAAAAAAAAAGGGTAAAGGAAACTCATTCATATTCCTCTTCCTCAAGGAACTCCTTTACGCCGTTGATGAATGGCTGACAGCTGAGAGCCACGCGCAACATCCCGTCTACACGGGAGTTCTTTGACACATTGCTCTCCGTCTCGCCACTACACTCACTCTCATCATCGTCTTCCCAAGTGCTTTGTCTCTGCCGCCTAGCCGCGAGTTGCTGCATTCGCACTCCAAAA
Organism: Trypanosoma boissoni; assembly: GCA_030849725.1. Classification (NCBI taxonomy): domain Eukaryota; phylum Euglenozoa; class Kinetoplastea; order Trypanosomatida; family Trypanosomatidae; genus Trypanosoma; species Trypanosoma boissoni. The sequence continues at coordinate 55,487 of JASANW010001414.1, read as the reverse complement.
TCCACAAGCGATTCCCCACTGACAATGCAATAGCCACGGTCATCGTAAAGTTCCTCGTCACATCCATTGTATAGGCACTCGAGCAGCACTTGCCCACGTGTGTGGAGTGGGGATTCGGGGTCACGAATCGCCATACATGTGGCCTCGAGTACTGCCTGCATTTCATCATCACCCGTGACGATCTCGTAAAAGAAAGGTCTGCACCACCGCACAAAGAGATCCTCTGCGACTCTTGTGACGATCTGTCCGTCCCTGTCATCGCCCCCCTGCCGCTCCACGGCATATGTGAGAAGGCGCTCGGTGACAATGCGACAGAGATCTGAGTTTTTTCTACCATACGTGAGCCGCGTGTTCTTCATTTCAAACATGCAGAGCTCAATACGCGATGGCTGGCGCAGTGCCTGGTCCACGAGCGCGACAACGGCCTCACCAAACCATTTATTCTCCGTTTCCTCTTTCCCCTCCTCGTCCTCCTCCGCGCTGTCGTCCTCGTCGCCCACCTGCGGGACAGAGTCCTGCACAAAGAGCTCCCGCACCGGAACAATTCCAGAGACATGCCGCGCGACCAGTGCCTTTCCGCGCCCGGCACTTCCGGTGAGCCATTCCTCCGACTCCGCCGCCGCGCACGCCGCGATGGCCTGCGACTGTATCACCACACTTTCACCGGAGCCATCGCCGCCGAGGAGGACATCGGCGCCAATGACAGAGGCGGTGATCTCCACGCGGTCGCCAATGACGGCGCCGCGGCCAATGAGAGAGTGGCGGAGGACAACGCCGTCGCCAATGACGGCATTGTCGAGGACAACACAACCGATAAGCACAGCACCATCGCCAATGCGTACATCGCGGCCAAGAACGGTTCCACGGACAACGGCAGTTTGCGGAACCACGACACCTTCGCCAACGACAACGCATGGCTCGCACTGGGTAGATAACACCTTGGCCTTGCCCTGGTGGACATAGACAGTCTGACAGTGGGGCGCGACAGCGTACTGCGCATAGGGCTCTGCAAAAGGATAATCGCGCGTGAGGGGAAAGAAGCGGCGGCTGCAGACATCAATGTTTGCCTGAATATACGCACGAAGACTTCCAATTGGGTGCACTAATCCCATTGCCGGGGTTACTTCCTGCACACCAAAGACATTTCCCCAGAGCTCATGCTTTGCGACGACATCGGCCAGGAACGCATGCTGGTCTGCCATGTGAAACGTAAAGAGAGACAAAGCCCCACCGGAGCAGAAGAGAAAACCTGTTGGCACAAGATCCGTGCGTACCGATACGCGCTCTTGGCGACTGAACTCCAATGGTGTGGGCTCCGCCGGATCATCGTGAGGCTCGAGGCGCACCATTCGCCGCACGACACCAGTCGACTGCTGCAGCACAAACATAGTGATGTGATTCGGCAGCTCAGCCGCTGGTGCTATAGAACGGCGCTGGGGCTTTAGTGTGCCGTTGCCCCCACTACGTCGCTCCTGTTCGCTCAGCTCCGCAAGAAGAATGTCGTGCAGTGCGTCCTTAAGCAGTGGACGCACAGAGGCACAGAGCAGCGTTGCGGCGTAGCTTTTGATGGTCTGAGCGCGGTGCAAGTGCTCGTGAAAGAGTTCGCGAAGATTCGTAATAAAGGTAATGGAGTCAATGGGGACAAAAAGAAACGACGAGTTCTGACCAACAAGGTTTCGGTCAACAATCTCAGCAGTAGCGTCATAGAGCTGCGTCATGTGGCGCACACTCTCGACAAGCTCAACTTTCATGTCTTTGCTATCTAACCACGATCTCTCGTGCGCATTGCGACTGCTGTGCAAATGCGTACGAACCGCCTCAATAGATGCGCTGTTGAACAGAATGCTCACCTCATCCACCCCGTTTTCCGCCAGAGTTTCGAGGATATAGTCAACAAGCGGTGTGTTGCAGATGGGCAAAAGAGCAAACGGTATTTCGTCGGATGGTGCGACAGGGGCGAGTGGGTGGGTGCCGTGCGCGCCAAAGACTTCGCCCACAATGATGACAGGGAAGTGCGGGTTGTGCCGCCTCCGCAACGTGTCTCGCCGCGTTTGGTTCAAATCCATGTTCCTAATAATTCTAAAAAGGTAATGAAAATAAAAGTATTTAATATATATATATATATATATATATATATATATATATAAGATGGGGGACGAAGAGTAAAAGATAAAGTAATGGTAAAGAATGCAGCGGGGAAAAAGGAGTTTATTGATCCCAAAGCGACTGCGGACCAAAAAAAAAAGCAAAAAAGTAAAAGAATGAAATAAAAAGACAGTTAGTTAAAAATAAAGTAAATAAAAGGAACGGGGGGTGAACGAGAGAAAAAGGCATATCATTACTGGTTTCTTTCTATTTAGGAAAAAAAAAAAATCAGTTGCAGTCGTCTCACACATAACGAAAACAAGCACTACCATAACAGCAAAGAGAATACAGAAACACAATACAGGACTGCTGCATTGTTCTTTTCGAACCGCCTATTGAGTGCATTTAAACTATTCTGTCAACGAATAGTTCTCTTTTACATCCTTTCTTTTTTTTTAAAAAAAAAAGGTGAAAAGGCTCAATCGCTGAATTCAAAAGACGAAGATCCGGAGGACGCGTCGCTGTCGTCATCCTCCCCGTTGCTCTCCTCCGAACTGAATTCTGACTCTTCGCTGCTGCTGCTGCTGGAGCGACGCCGCTTTCGAGTTTTTGGCGGATTTGCTGCGACCGCTTTCTTACTTGCCGCTGGCGCTGCAACCGGTGCGGGTGTGGTGAGCATGCGCTTTGGCGGTGCGCTGATGCCGAGCAAGAGAAGGTCCTCGTCCTCGTCCTCGTCCCTCGCGGCTGGGGCGGCGGGTGCTGCGCGGAGGGCCTCGAGGCCAAACCCGTCGAGATCGAAGTCGTCCGCAGCGACGCCACTGCGCGGCTTTGCGGTTTTTTCAGTCTTTGGCGCCCGAGTGGCCGGCGGCTTTCGTTTCTTCGGCCCGTCCGCCTCTTCCTCGGCATTCGGCTTTGGCTTTGGCTTTGCCGCCGCCTTTGGCCTCGGCTTCGCCTTCTCCTCGCCGCCACCGCCGTGGGTGCTGCTGTTCGCCTCAAAGGCGACAACGTCACTGTCGCTGCCATTGTCAAAGAGCCAATCGTCGTCGACGGACTCGTCGTCGCTGTCTTTTTTCTTTGCCCGTCGCTTTGGCGGCGGCTTTCGCGGAGAGGCCACCGGCGCCGAACTGTCCGCGTCGCCCTCGGACTTCACGCCACGCCCTCTTCCAGTGCCGACGCCGGATTTCTTTTCTGTCTTCACCGCATCCTTCGCGAGCGCCTGTCGCGCCTTATCGGAGAGCACAGGCACACGCAGCCGCCGCACGTCAAATGTTCGTTTCTTCTCCATCTTTTTGCGCTGAATCGTCGCGATCTCCTTGGTGCGTTCTTCAAAGAACTTTTCGATGCGCGGGCGGAGCACGCCGAGGTCCTCGCTCCAGAGATCCTTTGGCGTGCGCTTCTCCAGCGTTGCCAGCTCGTCCCGTGCCTTCTGCAGCTGCGCCATAAGCCGCGCGATCATCTCCGCGGTCAGGCTCCAGAGTCGCATGCCGAGGAGATAGTCATAGTCCCGCGAGGCGCGGCGCAGCTCCGGCGGGTCCGCGTCATCTACGCCGCCGGCGGCCAAGAGCGCCAGCTCGTCGTCGCCCAGTCCAGCAGCCCCGGCCCCGGATGCCGCGTCGTTCTTGCCCCCGTCCCCGTCCCCGTCCTCGTCCTCCTGGATAGTGGTGGAGCTGAGCTTTTTCTTCTGGTGCGGGGGAAAAGGAACATACCCGCGCTGCTTCAGCTCTTCGAGCAGGTCACGCCTGCGGCGCCGTGTGACAATGAGTTGCCCGTCAACGACTTCTGTGACAAAGCGCACCATGTTCTCAATCTTGGAGGTGGTGCGGCGCAGTTCGCCCATGAGGAAATCTTTCCGCCTTGCGTAGTACTCAAGGCGGATAAGGTAAAATTCTTTAAGAACTGCCTCCGCGTCAAGGTATTTCATGATCTGACCTTCGCGATCAAAGGCAATAATATTTGTGGCGTGAATATACTCACGTAACTGCAGTTTCTCTTCAAGGCATCCCTGTTCTTGCCACTGACGTAGCACCTCCGGGTGTAAAAAGATTTCAAAGTCAACGGTCACATCTGTGTTATGCTCACGGTACTGCACGACTATCTCGCGCTCTCGCAAATCTTCGAGAAACTTCTTATAGGCATGTGTCCATGTACCAATTGGCAATTCTGTGACCTGCACAACTCCATCTGGTCGCACTGTAGCGCACCCTACGGAAATAAATTTGCCCTTTTCCTTCTCTATAATCTCACCAGTAAAGCCAAAGTACCACGGACGCATCGGGACCAATTCCTCTCCTCGGAGAAGTCGCTCAAGGTTGTCAATTACTGCAAGTGGTGAGTAGTTGGGAATGTTTGTTGCGAAACCAGTGCCTATACCAGATGTACCATTCAAAAGAATCATAGGGACTACTGGCATATAGTAGAAAGGCTCCACCGATAGCCCATCATCGTCTTTATAGTCCACAATGAAATCATCAGAGGGGTGGTAAATGTTGCGCGCGATGTTCGTAAGACGTGTAAAGATGTAACGTCCCGCAGCGTGATCTTTGCCTCCCTGAATACGTGTACCAAACTGACCATCCTGGTACAACAAAGGCACATTATTGGCACCAACAAAATCCTGCGCAAGGGCGACAATTGTCTGTACGAGTGATTGCTCGCCATGATGATAAGCCGCATGCTCAGACACATAACCCGCGAGCTGTGCAACTTTAATCGAACGAACGAGATTACGCTTAAAAGAAGAAAATATAATTTTTCTTTGACCCGGTTTTAAACCATCCACTACACTTGGAATCGATCGCTCACAATCGGCAATGGAGAAAAGAATGAGTTCCTTATCCACAAACTCCGAGTACCGTACTTTGTTTACAGTGTAATTCATCGCCTCGTTAACATTCATGTTTGTCTTAAAACGCGTAATCCACTGCTTACGTTCCTCTACCTTATCCTTGGAAAACGCCATGACAATGCGCTCATCATCCATCTCATCTTCATGAACAAAATCTAAACGGTGACGCTCTATATTCTCAAAGTATTCACGACCTTCCTTTGCGCCCGACGTACCAAGACCCTTATAGTAACGTATATCATAATTCCGCACAGCATCACCAATAGAATTTTTCCACTCAAAGTAGTCTGACATGGAGAAAAAAGAAATTACCCGATCATCAGCATCTCCACGACCTTTTTTGCGTGCCTTCACAATGGGTGTAATAAACTGTTGCAAGAAACCTGGTGTTTTAAGAAGCTCTGGCCAGTAGTTATGAACCATATTGATGATAAGACCTTTAATATGCGATCCATCATGATCTTGATCGGACATAATCATAAGGTGTCCATACCGCAATCCTCCGGTATCTGTGTACTTTTGCCGAATATCAAGACCCATGATCTTAATCACGGATTGAATTTCCGAACATGTCATAACCTTTTTAAGCGCCGCGTCACGCACATTAAGTGGTTTGCCCCGAAGTGGGAAGACTCCGAAGAAATCACGATTTTTGACGGCTAAGCCAGCTGTGCAGAGCGCCTTGGCTGAATCTCCCTCTGTGAGAATAAGCGTGCAACGATCACTGTATTTTCCACCCGCCTCATTTGCATCATCAAGTTTAGGAATACCAAGGATTTGTTTTCGATCAGCATTTTTGAGTTTCATTGCAATCTCTCTTGTAAGTTTACTGTTTGCCATTTCTACAGAACGCTCCACAATGCCGGATTTGAGAATGTAATCCACAATAGAATTGGGAAGATCACAAGTCGAACCAAATTTCGCCTTGGGTGTGTTCAGTGTCTCTTTGGTCTGCGAGTCAAAACCAGGGTTTTCAATAAGCGCATTGATAAATATAAAAAGATGAGGACGAATCATGTGTGGCTTCACCTCTGTTTTACTTTTCTTCTTCGCCTGCTCCGTAACTTTGGTGATAATTTGATCTGTGATATATTTGACATGAGTCCCACCGCGTGTGGTTGCAATAGAGTTCACAAAACTCACTTGTTGAAAACCAAGGTTAGACACACGAACGCATACTTCCCATCGATCATTCACACGAGCGTAACTTCCCGACTTTCTTTCCTCACCCATCGTTGGGTAAAGTTCAACGTAATCCATAAAAGAGGCACAGGCGATCTTCTCTCCGTTCAGGTAACAACGAAGGGACTTATCTGTGCATCCAGCCACGTCATACACACGGCGCCGCATCATAAGTGTCATGTCCTCCGCAAAACCCTCAAGATTGAATTTGGCAAAGTCTGGATAAAAAGTTACCATTGTGTAGTCTGGCCCTTCACTGGAAGTGATAACGGGCTCATCATTCTGCAACATATTATTTCGCCAACGCATAAAGAACTTTTTGCGTGAGCGGCTATGTACAGTTTCAACTTCAAAACGTTTAGAAAAGACATTTGTCAATTTTGCACCAAAGCCATTTCGACCTCCCGTTACTTTGGCTTCTGTGTCATCGTAATTGGAAGAAGTCAAAAGATGGCCAAAGATCATCTCTGGAATCCATAAGTCATGTTCGCGATGTTTCTCTACTGGAATTCCTTCACCGTTATTGTACACTCGCACCATACCCTTTTCAGCGTCAATCCATACTTTGATGACTGTCTGGCCAATGGGGTCCCGTACTTTGTTATCCGCCGCGTTCACAAGAATTTCGTCAAATATTTTATATAATCCAGGAGTCCACGTGCACTTTCGTAGTTTCATGATATTCTCGGCCTCGTCATATACCCACAAGTCATCTGTCACCGGCTCTATTGTGCCAATGTACATGTCAGGGCGTGTTAGAATGTGTTCATGCTGAGTTTTCTTTTGATAAATCTGTTCAACGGTACGCGCCGGCATTTTCTTTCTTTTGTTTTTCTTTGTCTTCTTCTTCTTCGTTTTAATGCCCTTTCAATCTCTGTTTGTTTGTCTGATCGTATAAAATTATAGGCCTTTTCTGTATTCTTTAGCGTATGTTCAATCTTTTCTTAATATTTCTTTTTTTTTTTGGATGAATATCACAGTGTCGCTATGAGCCGAAAGAGTCTGAACTTTATGTATTTTTTTTTTCTTTCTAATTCTGTCTATTCCCCACTTTATTTTTTCTTTTCCTTTTTCGTTTAAATATATATATATATATATATATATATTACGGTGTAAAGAAAAAAAAAATCTCAAATGCGGAAAAAGCTCTTAAAAAATAATAATAATTTAGACGAGCTTCACCGCAAAAAAAAAAAAAATCTGTATGCGACAGACACGCACACACACACACAGAAAGAAAACTCAACAGAAAAAAAAATAATAACAAATAATAATAATAAAAGAAAGAGAGAAAAGAAAAGAGAGACAGATTGCAGAAAGAAATGTATTCGTCTCGCAACTCTACACAACCAAAAAAAAAAAAAGGCATAAAAATACAAAAAAAAAAAAAAGCCAAAAGAGATATCTATGACACGTCACATGCCAGTCAAAAAGAAACTTCTCCTCCTAATGCACACGGACAGAGTTTGAAACTTTTCACTTTGGCTGTTTTCCGGTACCGCTGACCGAAGCACTGCCCCGCGCAAGCAATGCCGCGTCAAAGAACGCAAAGTTTGAATCCTGCACACGCGACTTTATCTTTGCGTGCTCGCGGTGAACCAAATCCACAGGAATAACCAGACGAATCGTGCGATCCTCTGTGTTACGGTGCAGAACGCCCATATGTAACAGTGTACGCAACACATCTGCCTCTTCTAACCGAACAGCCTGCGCAATGCCTCGAACACTAAAAGATCCAAGTACCTCACACTGTTGTTGCTGCTGGTGCTGTAGATCATGTTCCGCTCCACTGTCACTGCGTTTGCGTTTGCGTCGTGCGGCTTCTTGAGTTATCTCCGACTCCTCGTCCCTTCCATCGTCCGCGTCCACGTCATAGACGGAGACGGCGTCCGCGGCCTTGTCCTTCACGAGGCCATACATCCACTCGACAAGCACTTGGCACCAGTAGCGGTTGTACGCAAAGGATCCAAGATCCGAGAGCGGACGCTCCGGAGAGCCGACGTGGTGACGACGATAGGCAAGTTCATAACTTGCGGAAATCATAAATTGACCAAAGTGCCCAAGCGGCGCAAAGGTACGAGACCCACCAGCAAAGCAAGGCAATGTGACAATGCAAGCCAAATTGTTCACCACAACTTGCTTTTCCCATGTAAAGTATCCTACAAAGTACATGGCTGAGGTGTCGTTTGTGTAGTGAGGAAAGTGCCATTGGTGAAGGCAAACCACAAAGAAATAGTAATTGTGCACGTCATGGCCCGCAAGTTTATTTTCAAGAAATGATTTGCCGAGTAAGAAGAGTTGACGACAGTAAGTCACTTGACGACTCCCGTTTACTTCAAAAAGGGAAAACCCACGTGTGGTATCTCTGTAAATTTCAATTCCCGGAGGACAAAGTCGCCCGCTGCGATAGCGCCGCGTTTCGTGCACCATCTGCTCTAATGTGCTGTACACACGAAGCGAAAAAGGACACAAGTATGCATCACGAATGTATGGATTTAACACACCTTTTCCCACATCGCCTTCTCCTCCCGGCACTGTCATTGTGTGGGCGGCGTCCATTGAATTCCTACCTGCACTCACAACACTCGCAGAGACATCAAAGTCTGGGTGAAATATACCATATGGCGAGTAATACCACGGCGCAAAGACATATGAACCAAGATACACAAAGTGCCGAATAGATGTGGGCGTTCGGCAGTCCCGCAGGAGTCGCTCCTCAAAGAAATCCAATTGCTTTCCCTCTCGCGATGCCCGTGTCATACCCGCTGTCACTTCCGTGTACACAGGACTCAACAGCGGTTGCGTGATACGCGCCGCGGCACACATGGGCATAGACGGATCCTCCGCAACCCCACGTGCCTCTTTTAACTCAATCTCGTCGAGCGCAAACCAGCCGCTCAGGCGGTGGTCCGCGTCCTTCACGCGCACAAAGCCAAAGAGTGGAGTGGCGCCCCCGCGCGGGGACCACAGGCGGCGGACCTCTAAGAGCACTCCGCGGCGAGTGCCGTCCGGGCACCGCACACTGCACGCAGAGCCAAGCAGTCCCTGCGCCACGGGACGGTTACGCTCGCCCATATATATATATATATATATATGTATATATGTATATATGGAGAAAATACCACACAAAGTTTACAAACAAAACCGTGTGGACCTAAAACTGTTTGGTATATATATATATATATATATATGTATGTATTGCAATATAATTAGCGGTTAAGGCAAAAAAAAAAAAAAATGAAAAAAAAAATACGAAATAAAAATAAAAAACATCGCGCAAAAAAAAAAAAGCGTAACCAGTAGTCATTCACATGTAGTAAGGTAAAGAATTCTAAAAAAAAAAAAAAATAGAACCCAATCTGAAAAAAAAAAAAAATAATGTACAACACACAGCCGTCAAACCAGAAAAAAAAAAAAAAAACTTTTTTTTTAATCTTTTGATAAGGAATGATACTGAGATTGATAAAGAACCACGCAAAGAGACACTTTCCTTTTACCAAAAAGGACAACAGCAACAACGACGAGAATATGAGCAGTCATGGAAGCGCCTAACAGTGTTTTTTTTTTTTAGTTTTTTTTTTTTTTTTTTTTCCTTTTGTTCTCAAGAATACTCAACACTGTTGACGCCATAGCACTTTCCCGAAGTTGTCCGCCGCACACCCTCCCCACCCCGACTCCAGTTTGAGCGAATCAATCAGACTTCGCTATATCCCCTGCGCGTGCAATGTGTGCGAGGAGCCGCTCCTCTATTTTCCGCTCCCCCTGTAACTTACTGAGCGCTTTGGCCGCGTTCGGTAACGAATGCACTGCGCGGCTCGCGAGCTCCTGCGGCGCCGGCGACTCGTCGCGAAACGCATTGGGAGAAAACATTCGCTTCGCCCTCTCCATCTCCACGCACACACGACGTCCCGCGTCGACTTCATTGTCCCGTGCCACACACTGCGGGCCCTTTCCGCCTTGTGTGGCGGACTCGACAAAGGCGGCCATTTTGTTTAGCAGCGCACTGCGGCGCGACTCGAGTCGGTCGAAACACTTTGCCCGTCGCGCAGTCCGCAGCGCCTCGAGCCGCTGCCGAACAAAGTCACAAGCGGACATTGCGGCGGTAAGGCTCTCGAGCTCCTCGCGCAATGCCTCCCGCAGCGCGCGCTCCTGGTGCCTGAGCTCCCGCAGGTACACAGTGACCAGTGGGTCCACAGGAGCCCCGGCCGACACACGCGCCAACACGGCATTAAGCAATGCGGCTTCTCTGTCCTTTTCTGTATTTTCTTCTCTGTCGTTTGCTTCTGTGTTTTCTTGCGGTGGCTGTGCCTTACGACTGCGCAGCGCGGCGCGCGGCACCGGTGCCGTCCCGCGTGGCGGTGGCTCGAGATCGCGCACAAGCGATGGGAGAAAGTCAAGCGGTGGGCCAAAGCGGAGGTCTGTGTGCCGAGGTCCCGGGACTCCGCAGAGTAAATCTTTGGACACACAGTGCGCTTCCTTCTCCGTTGCAAGCTCAGCAGCCTCATCGGTGTGAGGTGTGAGAGTGGATTTAACTCCCACTGCCGATGTTGCCCGTATAGCCGTTTTGCACTCTGTTTCGACCTTTGCTTCGGGAAGTGACGTGGCAGTTTCGGTTTCGACGGCGACAACTGGGAGATTGAATAAATCATTTTCGGGTATTGAGTTTTGAGATGGCGTGGAGTTCGATGGTATCCAAGTACGAATAGATTCGTCAAATACTCTACTTGGTTCCGCTATGGATTCTCTCTTTTTTTCGACTTTATTTGCACGTGCCCACTTGTACATCTCCACGTAAACAGTCGAACCGGGAGCATGCATTGCTTTGAACACGTTACACAGCTGATTAACCGTGATATGTCCGTCACTATCAGGGGAGACGTGCTCATTGTATATGCTTTGTACGTCAAGTCGCACAGATCGCATCAACGGGTCTAAAGTTGAGCGGATAACTTTCATGTCGGCGCTTTCCTGACCATTAAAAAGATTCCTTTTAAGTGATCCCTTAATGTAGTTCCACACCATTTCTTCGTACTGCATTCCTGTACCCTTATGGAGTTCGTACATTAGAGTAAGAAATGTATTTACATTCATAGGGCACTGTGAGCGATAAGTTTCCCAAACCACTGTTTGTTCCGAGGGACAAAGAATTCCCATAATGCCCATTAACTCTTCTGCTGAGATCGGATTCCCATTATGAAAAGATTCGTGTATGTCCCGTATAGGCTGAAGGTACCTCAAAGGCACAGACATTATAACTACGTGCTACAGACGTCTTGTGTGAGTGCTAAGGCATAGGCTACCATAAGAAGAAAGAAAAACAAAACAAAAAAAAAAAAACATTACCAGTGAAATGTACGGATATACAGCAACAGTATTTTTTTTTTAATAATTCTACACACAAAATTAAAAAAAAAAAATGCATGCCATTTATTCCTCTACATTTTAATGGCTATTCATGAATTACTCTGGTGGACAGTAGAGCTGTTCCACTCCATCAAACTACAAATTTATTTCTTATTTTCTTTTTGATATTTCCTAAAAGGCTCTGCAGTAATTTCAAAAAAAAGGAAAAAAAAAGCAGCGAAAAACATCCTTTTTCAGTTCATTTGATTAGCGTTTCCTATTTCTTCGGAAGATGAGATCTAAATGACACCCCCCCCCCTCCGTCTTTTTTTTTTTTTTCCCTCAACTCTCCTTTTTTTCTTATTCTTATATATATATATATATATATATATATATATATCTTTGTTTTTATACAGAAATTCCCGCGGACGCCCAGTTACCTCTTTTTGCTCTCCCTCACAATGAGCACACTAAACAGAAAATCAAAGTGGCAGGTAGTTTTGTTTTATCACTTAATCTTATTCCAGTTGAGGTACGTTGCCACGGTACCGGAGATAGCCGTGAGAGTTCCAGTAGTCACAGCGTTGGGGTTCCACACTTCCTTAAGATATCCAACGGCGGCCATCGTCACAAGAACATCAGATGCGTTCTTTGTCAAGCTGATAAGCGTAGCCTTCACTTCCTTCTTTGACGCATCACGATTTTCCGAGTGCTTGAGGAGAGCAACCTTGAGCGCCATGACGTCCAGCACTGCGGCGAGAAAGAAGCCCCAGAACTGTGCAACTTTGCTGAAGTACTGCGTGCTCGCGGCGTTGAGAGGCAGAAGCTTGCGTTTAGCCAGGAAGGTGATGTTGTCACCCAATATGTACACGGCATTGCCGAGAGTGCGGAGGAACTCAATGATTTTCTTTGTGTCCAGCGTACCGTTCTGCACATAGAGAGAGAAAATCTTTTGCATTTTGGGAATATCTCCCGACCACTTGGCCATGCGCATCAGCGAGCGGCCGTCCGTGATGGAGCTGCCGAGTGCTTTGTATGCAACTGCCCTGGGCTGACCCGCCTCAAAGACTGAGAGGATCTTGAAGAGGCCGCCAAGAGTCTTGTAGATCTTGTCGCGCCCATCGGTTTGGCTGAGTAACTTCACAAACTTATCAAATTCGGACATGGCCAATAGAAATATCAATGTTACGTGTGGCTTTAAAAGGCAAAATATATATATATATGTGAAGAGAGCAAAGAACAAAAAGAGGAAAATAATCGAGACAGATTAGGGGAAAAACAATACATTAAAAAAAAAAAAGATTAAAAAGAAAAAAATGAAACAACATCACAGATAAAAGAAAGAAATATATATATATGTATATATATAAATATATCTACTCTAGAGAAGGGACACTCAATGTAGAGAAATCCAATGCGCTCACGCAACAGACAGTTACTACAAATCAAACTGTTTTTTCTGCGCTTGACATTGAATGGGCCAGTCTCTTCTCTAATGACTCCACCTCTAACCGCACATTCTCCCTCGCTTGCTTTTCAAAATTTTCAAAGAAAAACATTGTCTTGTACCACTGTGCATGATTGAGGAAATCTTGAAGAAATGCGTACCGACCTCGAAAAAAGTCTGCATCCGCGTAAAAGCTGTACTCGCGCCGAATTGCCGCCGCGTACTCTTTGTACCGCTCACGCTCAGCGCCAAGCACAGCCAAGTCCAGATCCAGAAAGATATGCAGTACGGGAGGAGCCACAGATGCATCCGCGGCGCCACTCTTGTACTGCGGCTCGACCGACATGTGATGTTTGGTCTGCAGTATACATTCCGCCACTTTCTCCGCAATACTGTTGTACACACTTTCCACGGCGCCACACTCTTCCCAAAACTCACGAAACCAATCCGCACTGCGTTCCTCATTGTCCTTGCGTGTTGGATCGTACACTGCATCGTGGAAGAGCAGCGCGAGTTCGAGCACAAGCCGCCCGGAGCCATGAGGCTCCAGCCGCTGTGCCGGCGGCGCCTGCGACTGAAAGGCTGCAAAGTGCCTCAGCATTTCCTCCAAGTGGGACTGCGTGTGGTAGTGCCGCTGCGGCTCGCCGTACCGTGCGGCAATGTATTTCTCCCACAGCCGGCGGCACTGTGCGGGATCGGCGCGAGGGGCAATCAGTGCGAGGCATCGCCTCCAGCACTCCATCGCCGCTGCCATTCAGATGGCAAAGGCCCACACACACACACACTCTCTCTCTCTCACTCTTTTTTTTTTTTTTTCTTTTTCTGTTCGCCCACTTCACAGCTCCTGCAGTTGCGCTGCCACACACACACAAAAAAAAAAAAAAATGGGAAAAGAACAAAAAAAAAAAAAAGGAAAAAGAGGGAGATTGCAGAAGAGAGTGAGGTTTGTATGGCCTGACAAATTCGAAAAGGAGTACAGAGTAAGAGGGATAGAGAGAGAGAGAGGGATAGGGGCAAAGATTTGTTTTTGTGTTTGTAAAGCCGGAAGTGCCTTCTTGATTTTGAAATGACAAGGTTTCTTTGTAATATATATATATATATATATATATATATATGACGACTATTTATGCGTATATTTCTCTGTTTGAAACTGTAGTTCACATTGAAATAATATTGCTTTTTATTTCCTTTTTTTTTTTTTTGTAATTGAACGCCACACACCCACAACACTCATTCTTTCTTTGAGTCTATCATTTAAAAGAAAAAAAAAAAACTTTTCCGTACATTCTGTCATTAACATTGTATTATTCGTAACGGCGCAGGTCATTCAAAATAATAATAAAAAAAGAAGGATAGATGAAGGCGTACACTAACTCTAGTATACGGAGAAAGAAGAACAAGAATATAAAAAAACAAAAAGGAAAAGGGAAAAAGAAAAAGAAGAGGGAGCGAAAAAAAAAAAAAAACGCAGACACACAATCAAATAGGCACTTAAGATCCTACACAGACAAAAGAAAAATAAAAATAAACGAAGATAATAAAAAAAAAAGTAAAAAAAAAAAAAGAATTATTCCTTCTTCCCCGCGTAGTGAACCTTGCACAAGGAGAAGTAGAGAAAGACTCTGCCACCAACACGTGCGCGTGCGCACAAATATAATTACACGCACGAACTTCGACTTCACAAAACACTTTTTTTTTTTTCTTTTTATTTCTTTGTTTCGCTTTCCTCTAACATACGCACTTGTCATCTTTTATTCGTGTCATACATAACGATCCAGAGGGGAATGAAAGTATGGCAAAGCGCTATCAGGGGAAACCCCACTTCTCCAGTGTGCTGTACTTTTCTTTTTCCTTTACAGGGGATTTACTTTCCGGGTGTTCTAATGTTTTTTTTTCTTTTTTTTTCATCTTCGAGAAGTTTATTGATAGATTTCATTTTTATTTATTTATTTTTTTTTTGTTGTTTTGTTTTCCTCTTCCGCCTCCACAACTGATAAGGTTTAATCTAGGCCATGGGGGCGGGAAAAGTGTTGCAGCATTTACATTTCTCTTACTCAGCTGCAATAGCAGGTGAAAAAATCTCATTCATTCTTTTTATGAACAGTAAGCTTTGAGTTCGTAAAGGTGTACTCCCCTCTCTCTATCCCTTCACCAGGGCACATTTTGTTTTAGTTAAACCATATCACCAACAACAACAACAACAACAACAATAATAATAATAATAATAATAATAATAAAAGCTCCCAAGCAGACGATCTAAAATTACTTTCACCATATTCTACAGGTAAAGGGCCTGTCCGCTCATAGAATTGATTACCGAATTGAAAAATTTTTCCCGTAATACTCCTGCAATGTCATATTAATTTGTCCAATTAAGCGTTCAAGATGTATTTCAACTGCAGTATTGCCTTTTTCTGGCATAAGTGTGAAGTCAAGCCCCACATACACACGAAACTCATTTTCTTGTACTTTTTGCCATGTGACACCTTCGAACGCCTCGTCTTGCCGGAAATGTGCCTTTGCGTAGTTGATTTTCTTGTGGATATCCCCTGTTTCGACAAACTTAATGGCCAGCAACACACAGACGGCAAGCATTAACCGCCGATTGCGCTTACCAACCATGCCGCGCATAATGAGTCGTTCAAAGTACCAGTTGGCATACGCGACAGTGACCACTTCAATGGGAGAGCCTTCCTTCAGAGCAAAGTTGAGAAGATCTGCTCGAATCGCGCGCATGTGGGTGAGCTTAATCTCACGTATTTCCAACTCCGGGTGTTGAACGTAAAAGTCATTGTTTATGTCCTTCTTGAGAACCTTCCTTTCAACAAATGATATCACAGAGGCGCGGTATGAAGGAAGTATGATGAGTTTCTTTCGTCGTTCTCCTCCAGTGATATTTCCCTTATCAAGAAAGTGTGCGTCGTAAAAGACGTTTTCCTGTTGGCAGCGATGTTGGGAGATCAACTTTCCGTAACTGCGAATTTCTCCACCCGTTCCCTCGCGCCGTTTCGAAGAGAGATATCGGCCAAAAGAGCCGAACGGTCTGAATGCCCCATCACTCATGTCCCCGCCCTCGCTCCCATCCCCATCGGGTCTGTCTTGGGTGATACTCTCCTCGTGGGTTTCATACCCCACTTCACTTTCGTCACTGTGTAATATCCCAACAACTCCGCCGACTTTCGTGTCATGCGCTCGAGTCCATTCCTCGTCACCGCTTCCATTGGCGCCGGCACTGTCTTCGCCCCGTCCTCCGCGGCGCCGCTGCACCGCTTGGCCACAGCACTCGCCAAGGTACGGCTCCACGAGGCGATCATCCTGCCAGTACGAGGCCCGCGGTGGCTCGAAGTAAGAGAGAATCGTACAAATGTTTTTCGGGACGCCGTAGCGCTTTATGTCCGGGTGACTGTTTGCATCTGAGCGAATAGGAACGAGGCGCATGCGTACACCCTGACCTTCGGCGCGCACGAGGTTTTTAACGGTAAGAGGCGCCCTCACCTCAGACGCGTCCGAGCAGGAGTCATGGGAGCGGCATTTGGGCAAAGGACTTGTGACGGGACGTTGTTCCACATGTCGGCCTTGTTGACATACTCGTTTTACCATCTCGCCAACATTAGACAGAAAGGATACCTGTTGCGGACGTGGGTGAAGTTTGGGATACGGTGGTGGTGATATGTCAACGGTGTCGTCGACAGAAAGGAGCGATGTGGGGGCATTAGGTTCGTCATCCGTTTGGGATTTAAGGGATGTCAAAGGGGTTTCGGTGAGGTTTTGCTGAAGACCAGCGAGACGTGGATAACTGAATTCCCGCCCATCAACTACCTCACTTGTACTGCTAGAAGAGACGGCACTGTTGCACAAGCGATCGGGATGAATTCCCATAAGAAACGCGGCGGCACGCCCAATATCATTCTTTGAGCCAAGTGTTGCAATTTTGCTTCTGGTTTCCATTTGATGTTTCCGCGCTCTACTACCACTACTATCACCACTCACATCATCACCACCGCCTTCTTCCTCTGCGCAAAGCTGACTGCCTTGGGGTCTCCCAGCCCCGTCACTCCTGTCCGCCGAATGGCTTACATGGTTTTCGCTGGTTGGGCTATGGCGGGATGCGGGGTTGTCCCAGGAATAGGTGCCTTTCTTGCTGGCCAGCTTCTCCACCACGCTCGAAGGTTCGCTGAGCGGAGAGGGGCGGGGAGGGGGGAATTCGAAGGTACTCGGGTAAACCAGAGCAGAAAACAACAACTAAGTGCTGTGTCCACAAGTTTGCGTTACTTTTTTTTTTTTTTTCCTTTTTATTTTTTCTTTTTTTTTTCTTTGTTTTGTTTTTTACCTTATATAACTGAACGCAATTATAAAGTTTGGACTCACAGAGTTCTGTCAAACACATAAGAAGAAATAAAACATAGATACATCACATAAAAACAAAACAGAAAGATGCATGCATGATGTACATACACAGAAAAAGAAAAAAAGAAAAAAACTATATTACCATCATCTGAGCGTTGTTCCTGAATACAAAAGTAGAGATACATCAAACACGTACAACCAGAATAAATCCAACAGTTGTCAGTTTAGTAGTACAAAAAAAAAAAAAAACAGTGGAATAATCGCGAGCTAAGTAAACCAATAAAACACAAATATGCCGAGCGGCATATTTCTGCAACAATGGTAGTTTGCGTAAATTATTTAAGTCACATACTGTTTATCCCTCGAAACCCCTAGCGTTCTTTGTCCATACACGGACTGAAGTATATATACAATATATACTTCCTCAAAAAAATTGTACATAAAGATGGGGAGGGCAATAGATTATATGTTTTTTTTTTTCTTTTTCTCCAAAGACACATAAAAAAAAAAAAATAATAATAATAATAATAAAGCACCGATGCTGAGGGCAATTATTACGAAACAATAATTCTCACATATTTCCTTTCCCCTCTCTTTCTCTCTTTCTTTCTTTCTCTTTGCATGCTATAGTTATCCACCAGTAGGTGCTTCTGCCACAGCGATGCAATACCCGAGTGGGGAACAGTGATTGCTGGCAAGTCTTCAGTGCGCAATCTTGCAGCAATTAAAGCTCTAGTGAATTGCCGCGGTGACATCAAACATTAGCAAATCCATGAAAAAAGAGAAAAGGAGTAAAAACGAATAAAGCAACGAGCTTGATTGCAGATTTGAGTGAATGTGAGTTACGCTCCGGTAGCAATAATAGGATATGATTACGGGGCCTATTTCGGCGTAGATCGCTTGTAAAGGTGAGTAAAGAAAAGTTACTAGTGTAACTGTTTCTTGTTTCTTGCTCTCTTTACAGTAACTTCTAATCAATTCAAAGATTACAGAAAAAAAAAAAAACAGCAACTAACGGATAGAGATAAAAAGGCACAGATTCAATGTATCTATGTTATTTTTGCAGCACATACCGCATACAGAGAACGAGACAGAGAGAGAGATAAATAAGAACATGCACTTGTCAACTCGGGCTGACCCACTCATTACCTATATCTCAAAACAGAAATACAGAGACAAAACAAAACAAGGGAAACCAAATACCCCTCTGAATTAGCTCAACCTGCACCCGCACCAAAAACACTGTCTATGACAAGTGCAAAGCGCAATATATAAATAAATATATATCAAAAGATAAAGTGAGGAATCTATCGATAACAACTAAACGAAGTGGCAGCTTCAAGGGGCCTTCCTACCCTGAAGAGCCTCCCGCTAGGAAGGGATCAAGAGGGCGGGTGAAAAGGCAATATATAACACTCTACTAGGAAGGACCCCCAAGGCAAGAAACTACATGCTCCCTTTGTTATACAGATTCAAGATAGGTACGGGGGAAAAGTTCAATAGGGAAAAAAGACAAAGGACCTAAGCAAACGGGGTAAGTAGCCTCAGTTGGCATTCCTATCAAAATGTCGTAAAATTAAAGAAAGTACACACGCACACGCATGCAGCTAGTAATAGCAAAACCATATATTAATTTATTCCCTACGTCCACGTTTTCAACAATGTTCCCTGAAGCACCACAATGCCCCTCCTTTTGCCGAGTAATAAGTCTTTCCACATACCGAGAGTGTAACTAAACGTTTTTTTTTTTTTTTTTTGAATCACGTTACTTCGGTAGCCGATAAAAAAAAGAAATAGTAATTATTCCCATATTATATATATATATATATTTTTTTTTTTTTTAAAGAAATAACCGAGAGACGTTTTTATTCCTTTTTGCTTCTTTTCCTTTCTTTTCCCTTCACAAAATCACTTGCGCTCGCATTCCTCAAGGTTCATAGGCATGTAGTGGTACCAGTGGTGGGAACGCTTGAGAACACCCATCAGCGCATCGCCGCGAAATCTCCCGAGCGCCCCCCCTGCGCACTCCACCTCACTGTAGTGCGCCACGCCATCGCGGAAACCTTTCGTGCCGTTACTTTGCTTTGTCGCCACCGACACGGGGACCGGCTCGCAGCTGTGGTCGCCCACAGAAAGTGGCGTTGAGTGATCGGCGATGACAGCCATTGTACTGCCGTCTGGCAGCGCATCCCAAAGCCGCTGCATGGCATCGCCACATTTCTTTAACATGCGGAGTTTGTTCTCAAGGCTCTTGTCGTGTCCGGCATCGTCTACACCCTTCACGTGTATCACAGCAAAGGTACAGTGTCGCGCCGAAGCACCATCGCCACCGCTGCCAGCACGAGGAGCGTTACTCTCCGGGCCAATTCCCAACTCGCGTAGCGCAGCGTCAACCTTTGCGTTAACATTCGTGTCATAAGCCCCAGTGGCCCCTTCCGCGTTGACCTCCTTTAGACCACAACAAATGCCAAGGCCCTTGATAATACATGTCGGAGCGACAATAGCTCCTTCTAAGCCGTGACGCACGAGAAAGGATGGAACCCATCCTTTATTTGCCGCACCACGGAAAAGAACAACGTTAGTTGCAGGTTTATTTAACTTTCTGCGCTCCTCGTTAATAGGGTGATTGCGCAAGAGCTCTGTTATGCGCCGAGATGCCGCGTTCAAAACACGAGAAGTGTATAATGCTGCTTCGTACTCCTCATGATCCTTTGAAACGGTTGGCTGACAAGAAAGCAGTTGGCGCCCATCCGCAAGTGGATCGGTCCCTGTGATAAAATGTGAAAGTCCTTCACCAGTGATGGCAATGCCGCAGCGATGCTCTGTCGCATATTGTACATTGATCGTGTGCGATCTGGCGAACTTGCCCTCCTCGTCGCCTTCAATGGCCGTACCGTTTAGAAATTCGCACAGCACAGGACCTTCCTTTTCAAAATTGCGATCACAACGACGGTGCGTTACGATTCCAGTTGTCTCATCCAAAACTGCAAAATTACTCTTAAAAGCAATGTCATTATCATCAAGCTGAAGTCCTGCGCCAAGCGCTTCGTATGCACCACGGCCTCTGTAGTATTTTGTCGGCGGGTATCCAAAGAGTGCGAGGTGCGCCGTATCACTACCGCAACTGGTTCCGGCCTGGTAGACATCCATAAGGCCACTCACACCATTGCGCGTGACCACGTTAATGCCATCGGCCAAGAGCGACTGCGTATCTAGCGACGGAGTTTCGCCAGGCTGTGCAGCAGTGCGCAACTCCACTCCAGCCACAACCTCCAGTGGCGTGCGGTTCCCTATTTCAGAGTACGTTGCGTCCCCGATACCATCGATAATAAAAAGAACAATGGGCTTCATGCGCAACGGGGCTCCATGGGTACCTTCGCAGGGAAATCCCAATTTATTTATTTCTTTCTGCATCTCCCCTCCGTCAATAATGTGTGCAGGAAAGCCCTCAAACTTTTTCCCCAACACGTTAAGGCACTCCACTGCAGAGAAGCGACGCATCAGCAGTGTGCTGCTGCGCACTGCGGGACTGTCCCAATCCGTAGGAAATTTACAAGGGCAAAAGTAAACCTGCGCCTGCAGTGTCTCACCGACACGCGCCCCAAGCAAATTCTTCACTGTCGATTCGTTCTCAAGTGGTACAACGTCGATCTCGCCAGAAACGTACACACCGGTCTCGATCCCTTCAAGTATGTCAAGCCACTTATGCATAGTCTCAGTGACTAGAAATAGTTCGCCCACAACCTGATGTAGACCTTTTTCACCAGGTTCATCTGCAGGCTCATTAAGAAGGCAAGGCGCCCAACCGCAGTGTGCAGACTTAAGACCGACGAATAACGGGTGAAACTTCTGAGTTTGTGCCGTCGCAATGAACTTTGCCTGCTCAGGGTCCGCCATCCAGTAGGGATAATTATTTTCACCACGCTGAAGAGTCCCATATACAAATACCAATGCAGCAGGCTTTCCACCAAACTCATACTGGTACATATTGAAATAAAAACAATGCAAACGAACAAACCTTCAACAGCGCAAAGAAGAACAATGCAGAAAGACAAAAAAATGGGCGAAGGCACTTTTTGACAACAGTAAACTCCTTAACTACAAAAAAACTATGCCACACATTTAAATAAGAACATGCACTTGTCAACTCGGGCTGACCCACTCATTACCTATATCTTAAAACAGATATACAGAGACAAAAACAAAACAAGGGAAACCAAATACCCCTCTGAATTAGCTCAACCTGCACCCGCACCAAAAACACTGTCTATGACAAGTGCAAAGCGCAATATATAAATAAATATATATCAAAAGATAAAGTGAGGAATCTATCGATAACAACTAAACGAAGTGGCAGCTTCAAGGGGCCTTCCTACCCTGAAGAGCCTCCCGCTAGGAAGGGATCAAGAGGGCGGGTGAAAAGGCAATATATAACACTCTACTAGGAAGGACCCCCAAGGCAAGAAACTACATGCTCCCTTTGTTATACAGATTCAAGATAGGTACGGGTGAAAAGTTCAATAGGGAAAAAAGACAAAGGACCTAAGCAAATGGGGTAAGTAGCCTCAGTTGGCATTCCTATCACAAGCTCCTATGACAAACAATATATATATATATATATAACAAAACCAAAAAAAAAATTAGTGCAGGCTTTCGTTAATTCTCCAAATATACCTTTTTTCCAAAATACGTTAGAACAATTAGTGATAAAGCCCACCTTTAAAAGAATATTCACTGACGACTGCGCATAGTATCAAAACAAAACAAACACACAAAAAAAAAAAAAAAACAGTCTGGCACCCTATAAAAAACACACAATTTTCCATTACACAGGGTATAGAAAACCTACGCATTACACGTCTACTGCAAAGTACACTCAGGCTCAAGATGCTACGCATAGGCCCAAGCACTTTAGAATAGAACTTATCTGATTCTGCATCACCAAGTAATTACACACTCCACATGTCCTATTCACGTTACAAAAAAAAAACCATTTCCACAAAGAGACATCGTGCATATAGTCTACGCACAACCACATTCTTGCTATTCCACAAAACTACACCCATTGACCAAAACACAAAAAAAAAAAACATAAAACACTCACATTATTAACATATATAAAAGCATATAACAAAGACAAAGTACTTATCAAGACTACAAATAAAAAACATTAAATTCAATGTTCGCAACCTTTCCAATCACCCAAAAACTATATCATTTAAAAAGAAAACAGACTACATAAACTTACACATCAAGAACGCGATAAGCATGGCCTGCTCTGCTCCACATTGGAGAACTGCCTTCCCAAACCTGCACTTTGTCAACTTGGACGCTACGCGCCCTTGGAGCCTTTACTGTGCCCACGCCCTCCTCCGCGTGCAGCCTGTGAAAGCGTCCCGCATGTACTGTTGAGTTCCGAAGAGGAGCACCGCCTTCCGAAGCTTGCAGCCTTTGAATGCCTTCAGCATGTACTGTTGGCCTGCGCAATGGGGAAATGCCTTCCGAAGCTTGTAGCCTTTGAACTCGTTCGGCATGTACTGTTGAGCTGCGCAACGGGGAAATGCCTTCCGAAGCTTGCAGCCTGTCAACTGGGACGCTACGCGCCCTTGGAGCCTTTACTGTGCCCACGCCCTCCTCCGCGTGCAGCCTGTGAAAGCGTCCCGCATGTACTGTTGAGTTCCGAAGAGGAGCACCGCCTTCCGAAGCTTGCAGCCTTTGAATGCCTTCAGCATGTACTGTTGGCCTGCGCAATGGGGAAATGCCTTCCGAAGCTTGCAGCCTTTGAATGCCTTCAGCATGTACTGTTGAGCTGCGCAATGGGGAAATGCCTTCCGAAGCTTGCAGCCTGTCAACTGGGACGCTACGCGCCCTTGGAGCCTTTACTGTGCCCACGCACTCCTCCGCGTGCAGCCTGTGAAAGCGTCCCGCATGTACTGTTGAGTTCCGCAATGGAGAAATGATTTCCGAACTAATTACATGCTGTTGTGCTCGTCGCATTGCATCATTGTCGTCCTCAGCATGGAGCTTGTCAACACGCATGGCATGCGCTATTGGACTACGCACTGCATCTTCATCATCCTCAGCATGGAGCTTGTCAGCACGCATGGCATGCGCTATTGGACTACGCATTGGACCCTTGTAGTCCTCAGCATGGAGCTTGTCAGCACGCATGGCATGCGCGATTGGACTACGCACTGCATCTTCATCGTCCTCAGCATGGAGCTTGTCAGCACGCATGGCATGCGCTATTGGACTACGCACTGCATCTTCATCATACTCATCATGCAGCTTGTCAGCACGGATGGCATGCGATATTGGACTACGCATTGCATCTTCATCATCCTCAGCATGGAGCTTGTCAGCACGCCAGGCATGTGGTATTGCTCGCCTTACTGGGTCTTGTTCTTCCTCGGCATGCAGCTTTTGTATGATTTTGGCGTCGGCCGCTTTCTTCTTTACTGGTTCCTGGGTGTCTTCATCTTGCTGCTCCTCCATGCACGATCCAATGTTATCGAGTGACGTCGAAATGGTTTGTTGTGTATTCTGGTTGTTATTTAATAAGCATTGCACTCCGGAGTATTTGTCTCTTTTATCTGGTTTGCTGGAGAACTTGGAAAGGTAGTTCTGTGGGTTGTCGGAAAGATTTTTGACATATGTTGAAGTTGTTGTTGTTAATGGAGCGGTCTCCTTTCTCAGTACTTTGTTGTTGCGCGAGTAGGCATCGGTTAGTCTGGTGGTATTACTGCTTTGCTCTGATGCTTGTCGAGAAGAGTTCTGTAGAGGAGCGATTGCATTATGTTTTGCAGTTATTTCTTCTTCGTGAGATAGTTCAAGATTGGTAGACGGTCTATTAGGCGTATGGTTTTCTTCGTCTTTCTCGCCTAGCTGATGCATAAGCTCAGAAAGCTCCGCGCTCATATTTCGCAGAATACTCTTTACTCGAGTCTCCTGTTGTTGACCGTAAAACCTTTTCATGGCATTAACTTCATCCTGTCGTGTTTGCTTAAGAGCCTTCTGTGAGAGCTCGGCTTGGTCAACGTGAAACTTACTAATCTGAGGTACTCTGTCATTGTCTCTATCCAGATAAGTTCTCAACAAATCTTTGTTCTTCGGGTTGTCATATCGTTTAAGGAATTCATAATCCTCCTCTGCCCGTACACAATTTATTTTTGCCGAATTTTCCTTTTTCTCATAAAGTGGAGTTGCAATACGATTATTCTTGTTCTCCGCTATCTCACTACTACCCTTTTGCACCGCTTCCTCCAAACTAACATAAAACTGATTCATTCGAGTGGGATCTTTATTTGCCAATTCTAATGCAGTCTTCGGCGCAATCTTCTTTATTACAGTACAAGCATCCCTGTCAAAAACGCCTTCATTTATTGTCTTTAAGGAAGATGTATTTTGTGGAATCCCCGTCTCCTCAATGAGCTCCTTGTTGCGAGCATCCGTGTCTTTGGCTCTCTCTCGAAAAATCTTTCCTTTCTCAAAATGGGAACTGCTAACGAGGTAATCATCTCCGTTAACCTTCTCTCGAGTGCTACTCAGAGTCTTATATTCTACAGCCGGTTGGGTTAAAACTATAGGGGAACGTTGTACGTTACTCGACAAATCACCTCGGTCTGCATCAGTTTCGTCATGTCGCATAACTTTATTAAAATTTGACTTTTCAATGTTCCCTGGTGTATCTATATTGCCTCCTGTGCCTCTTGGGGTAAGAGTTCTATTGCAAACCAGGTTGAAAGTGTCCAAAGCTCCATGGGAAACTTGAGGCGATGATGTTTTTTTAACACCAGACACCAACGGAGACGCTGATGAACCAACTTTTAACTCTTTAGAGGGTCCTGCAGGGTAATTTTCATGAGCTGACTCATCGCTTTGACGCATCGCTACTTTTTTTCGGCCAATATTAACGACATAAGAGGCCACAATTTTTTTCGGGTTCGCTTTCTCCCTTTTATCGTGCAAAATTTCAACTATGTGCGTATCACTCTTTGAACGACACACCTCCTCGGGCTGAAGAGGCAATGCAACTGTGTCACTTGCCCCATGTTCCGGCTCACCTTTCCTCTGACGCCTCATATCATCAGTCGGGTCTTTTGCCTGTTGAGGGTTTCTGGTACCTGAGCCAGGAAAGAGCCTCGCAGGAGTTACTTTCTCTTGAGAAATCTCCATAGGTGTTTGGCATACTTCCTCGACCCCCAGGATTTGGGTTGAGCCTTCCTTACGTGGACGCTCAGCGTGTGTAGCTCTTAAGGGCATATTCATATCACGTACCTTTTCATATGCGCATGGCAACTTGACGGGATGGTATTCAAAAGGCGTTTTCTGTATGTAACCGGGCACATGCATTTGGTCCATTCCTTTCATTACCTTGGATGGTGATAAAGCGATTGGGATTTTATTCCCCTGTTCTTCTGGATTCGAATTTGGTGCTTCGGATTGAAGTGAAGGTAATGCACTTTCTGCAGAATAAATACCTCGTTGCTGGGTAGCTATGCAAGTATGTATGTGAGGTCGTATAAAATTCACTTGGTACACATCAGAGGCCACGTGTTCGTTCAATGTATCACAGGCTTTTTGATCTTTTTCCAAGCGACCTTCTATTCTTGTTCTTGTGGATTGTGAAGTAGGGGGGATTTGCTCATAACTTTGTCGCTTGAGTAGTCTCTCTGGAAGCTCGGTAGGCGCAAAAAAGTTCTTAATATGTGAATGTCTTATTGAACTAATTCCACTCGTAGCATCTAGATCAGAAGGAAGATCTTCGGTATGTGCACATCGGGAGAGTAAAGAAGACTGATGTACCGCTTCATTTCCTTCAAAAGAGGGAGAAAGAATTCCCCTATCATTACGGCCCGGATGTTCTTGAGGGCCAGCTCGTCGTAAGTCTCTCTCTTCATTTGCGTCTGTGCGCTTATCGTGTGATCTGCTGGCAGTCATGAAGTACTCTTCGGTGTTCAACGTACGTCTTAGCTGCCCTACAGGTACGGCATTTGATGCCAACTCTGAGCCTCTAGTATTCTCGTTAACTTCTTCAGCAAACAATTTACGAGGCACAACACTCTCTGTTCCGGGTACTTGCAGGTCGTCAGTACCCACAATATTTTCAAGGACCAAAACGTTCTTCGGTGTGCCAGAATCCTTTATGTCCTTAACGGTGTTTTTGTTTCGTGAAACCATGGCTCCACCCATTGCATTTGGTAAAAAGGAAAGAGATACTTCTTCATCGCAATCATGTTCCAATTTTAGCTTATCAGTCTCGTATATTTGTTTTATGTTTTTCTTTCTTTTATTATCTTCACTTACTGTACCACTAGTTTTTCCTCGGTCACTACTAAACGAATAGCTTTCAGTTTCCCTGGCTCTGCCTGATGTCAAAGCTAAACAAACTTCTTCAGGGGTCCGTGCCAGGGGGCTATACGCACTTGAGGAAGAGCAGCTCACTTGTCCTGCCAACTCGCCACTCCTCTTTCCAAACCGCATGCTCCTTGGAGGTATTCTTTTTTTGAAAAGAGGAGACTCGCCCAAATATATGACGCCTCCCGCAGAGCGTGGAGATGTCCCTTTCCACTTCATAAAAGTGCTGCTATCCAATTCACTTGCTTGTCCTTGTTTTGGTGTTTCCGTCATCGGCAGTGACATCGAGGCTGCACCCCCCTTCGTATTGCAGTGAGAAGAGATGCGCTGTTCAGTTCGGGGTAACAATTCCGCATGGCTTCCCCTAAGTACTCCCGCACGTTCGCTGACAAAACTGTCGTCTTTCAGTGCTGCAGTACCCTGTTCTGGTGGGACACGTGAATCCTTCGAGGAGGAGGCGGCGTCGTCAGGCAGTACCTCTTCCAGACTCACATCCATGCCAACAGCGATCCACAGATTATCTTTCGTGCACTATTATACACTGTTGTGTATGATCTAACTTAGCAAGATGTTAAGTTCGTCTTCATAAATATTGTTGACAGGCAAAGAACAAAGAAAAGAAAAAAAATCCGGTAGTAATAGACATAATACATATATCATTTAGAATTACAAAAAAAAACAAATGCTGTCCTCAAGACTATCATTCCACAATGCATCTTAGTTTCTTATTACATTGCCGTGCTCTTCGTTTTACTTGCTGCACAATAAAGTACAACAAGCATAGAAGCAACCACAACAGAAATCCTGAGAAACACAATCGTTTATGGGACATAAAAGACACAAAATGTATCGGAGAAAAAAAAAGGAATACATACATCCAATAAACAAGATACAGTCTAAAATACATCTCAGATAAGGTACCAAAAATAAAGCAAAAAAGGCACAATTAATTATACCGGAAAGCCTGATTACGACACAATGAAGGGTGGAAACACCTACTAAAAAAAAAATTCATACAAAAATAAAGCCATCCTTTCATGAATACATCAAGCCCCGCTACACTTACACAAAGCAAGCGTCAAACACAATATACATCCTTTACACAATACAAGAATAATTTTTTACTCTGCATCAGCACAAATACAAACTTTTCCAAAAACTCACTCATAACGTAATTCAATGATAACTTGAAAACAATGAGTCTCCACAAATAATTTAATACCTTCAAAAAAAAAAAGTATATATATCCATACATGACAAAAAAAAAAGGCAATCAAAGTGCGAAGAACACCAGTCAAAAAAAACCGCAAACAAAAGAAACACACGAACACTTGAATAGCTAATCCGTCTCCTACTACTAAGGAATCTCGTTGAATTCACAAAAATTCCAATTTTACAGTTTTGCCCTATATATTAACAAGCTTTTCTCTGCGCGCCATGGACTCTATGCGTCGCCGATAAACAAGTTCTGACTTGAGCTTCTCTTCCTCTTCACGCGCCCTTATCATCGCTTGGCGCTCCTCATCTAACTCTTTTTTGAGCTCCCTGACCTCCTTGTCCTTCCGCGCCCTCTCTTCCTCGCGCTTCCTGCGGGCCTCCTCCTCGCTCCGCCTTGTCCTTTCGATCCGGGCTTTCTTCTCCTCCATATCGGCAAGCTCCGCCTCCCGCACTCTCTCGCTCTGCTCGGCCTGCATCTGCTCCCTGAGCCTCCTCTTTTCCTCTTCCTGCTTCTTCTGGAAGCCCTCCCTGCGAGCCATGGATTCCTCACGGCGCTGCTGGACAATCTCTGCCAAGCGCTTCTCCTCCTCTTCACGCGCCTTCAGCACCGCTTGGCGCTGCTCCTCTTCCTGGGCCTTCAGCACCTCGGCCTCCTTGTCCTTCCGCGCCCTCTCTTCCTCGCGCTTCCTGCGGGCCTCCTCCTGCTCCTGTTTTACCTGAAAAGCGCGTTTCTGAGCCTTTTCAAGCTCCAAACGACGGGCTTCTTCTACCTGCTTTTTAATTTCAGATCTGAGAATAAGTTGGTTTTTGTGTTTGGTGGAAGCATTTGCAGAAGGATTACTGTTGAATTTCGTTCTTTTTAGATGGCCATTTGAAGTGTTAGCGTGGCTGTTGTTGCTATGGTTTGCTTTTCGGTCGTTTTGACCAATAGCCATGTTTGTATATAGCTTCGCTTTTTTTTGTAGATTTTTTGGGTGTGTGTCTTATGTTTTGTTTGCTGTTTAAAATTCTTCACTATATATCAGTGCTACTTTTGTATTTGATTGTTTTGTATAGCTTTTTTTTTTTTGTTTTGTTTTTTACACTTTTTGATGTGTCTGTTTTTTTTTTTTTTAGTTTGTACAGAGGCAACGCATAAAATGTGGCAAAAATAAAAAAAATAAAAAGGGCAGTGTAGTATTATAAAATTGTGTACAAATAGTAAATTACTTCATATCGCAATTAAGATAAGAGATGAAGAAAAAATTAATAAGCAAGGATAAAAATAAAAGTACAAAAGAAAAAGTGCAATAACTCGTTTTGTCTCGCTACCACATTCTTGCAGTGTTCCAGGACTTAGCGGAGCTTGTTGAAGCCAATGTGCTCAGCGTTCTCACGGAAGCACTGGCGGCAGACGTTGAGCTCGTACTTGCGGATGAGCGCCTTCTGGTTGGAGCAGATCACACAGCAGCGGCCACCCTTGCCCATGCCGATCTTCTGACGTGAGCGCCACTGGTCGAGGTGTCCCATGATTGCTTGCTACGGTTGAGCGCGTAGATGTTAGTGATAAAAAGAGATATAAAAGCGGCTCTAGCACTAGTTGTCGAGAAGAGTTTAAAAAGAGCAAATAACATTTTCAGCAAAGGCAAAGTCAGTAGTGTAAGATAACGCCAGTAATAGGCCCATCACAAAAAGAAAAAAAAAAGCAAATTAATTTTATGTGGTGGAAGCAATTGAACCTTTCGAGGGGCGAAGCGTAAAAAAAAAAAAAACACGTGTGTAGGGTAAAGTACAGGACAGCAACTCTCTTCCTTTTTTTTTTTCTTCTTTTTAAACTCAAGTTCACGCATTAATCTGTACGTGTGTAGTCCAGAAGCACACGTACAGATTAACGCCGTCACATTCCCCTCCCCTTCCCCATACCATTCTTACAAATAAACTTCACACGCCTCGGTCCCCGAATCCCATGACCAAAAAGACCCCTATGGTATGTATGCATGTGCAGTACTTTTACTTCTCTGTACGTGTCTATGTCATGTAATGCTCAGTTACGCATTTACAATCTTCACAAATCATCTCAAAGCCCAAGTACGCAGTTTCTCTCTGTAGGTCAGCGAGTTCCTTTTAGTTGGGCATCTCGAGAACGGCGAGAAGCAGAGTACGTTGTCCGACGAGTGAGACATCCGACTCAGGAGCTCCAGTAACAGGATTATATGCCTCCGACATCTTCGTTACGCCACGGGCAGCAGCTACCAGATGCCGCCGCATTTGCGTAAATAAATTCTCGGCGGGTGTGCCTAGAATCTTTATATACTTGTTGCGAAGTGCGTGCATCACCATGACGTTCGCGGAGATCCATACGTGCCCCATCCAAAGATTTTGGTGTCGCAGACCTTCTTCGCGTGCCTTGCGCACGGAATCGTACGCAACAGACATGAGACCGTACGGTGTTACAAGCTCCGTTGCGGCGAGCGCAAGGACTTCCTCGGCACGCTCCGCATCGTCGATAAGTCCGAGCATGAGTGGATAAACGTTTGCATACCCCACGTAGGGCGAGAAGGGCTCGCCTGGGCACCCGGCCCTGTCCGCGTATCGCCGCCGCCCGCTGTCCCAGTGCACCTCATCGAGCCAGCGGCGCCACACGCCACGCGGGACACTCTCCGCGACGCCGAGTGCCTCCTCCACATCACTGACCGTCATGCTCAGCAGAGCAATCCACGCGAAGAGATCCACGTGAGCCTCGCGCACGTGGTGGCCCGGGCACAGCATCCGCGGATAGTCCGACATGCCGCTCGCCGGCACGCGGTCTCCGTTGCGCGAGCGCCATCGGTACCGCGGGGCAGGGCCCTTTCCCGCCGCGAGGGCGTCGAGTGGTGAATCCGCGTAAGGCCCCGCGCGCTGCGTCGCGTGGAACCAATCGCGCCACCGTATGAGTGCGGGGAGGAGTGCGGTGAGAAAGCCGCGATCGGCGGGGTCACTCCCGCGAAGCATCTCCCGCAGCGCAAGCAAAATCGTTGGCGGCGCGGCAAAGGAACGGTGCTCATACAAGTCATTGGCAAAGGTTTCTGTTCCCGTTGTTGTTGTTGTTGGGTCGCGTGCGAGGGGTGTGAGCACAGCGCGCCGCGGGAGAAACCCCGTCGCGGTGTCCTGCGCATCAATCAACCACGATGCAATGGCTTCCTTCGCCATCTCCCGGTTCCACTTGAACAGTGTTGTGAGCTGCAGACCGGTTAGTACCGCATCTGCGCGTGTGCTCGCGGCACCAGCAATACGTGTGACAACGGCGCCACTGACGCCCGCCACAAAAGGTGCGTCATGAATATCTGCACGAGAGAGCGCGGGGCGAGAGGAATGAATCTCCGCGTCCCACGCGGTATCTATGCTGGCGTTCGCGTAAAGGTATCGGCCGTACCAGTGGCCCCACGCCCCGAGTGCCGCGCTCAGGAGTGTACGCGCGCGGTCTACATACAGTTTGCGGTGCTCTGGAAAGCCAACAGCCCACGGCGAGACAAGTTTCCGCATGCGATGTAACACATCCTTCTCGCGCAGACGAAAGACATTCGTCACCTGACACGGCGTGAGCGCTTCGTCGTCCGTGACAAAGGCTTGCGGCTCCGCCGCCTTCCCCCCGGCGACCGCAAAGTGCGAGTCGTGCCTAAGAGAGAGCTCCACCCGAAAGTCTGTACGAAAAACTTTGCGAAACATGAGAACATTGGCCGGTGCCGCACCGCTTGGAGAATCGTGCAATGTTTCGCCCGGGACATATGTGCGCGCATGCGCTGGTGGGTGCCGCAGCACCGCACCACGCCGCAATATCTCTCTCTCCTCGTCCCGCCAGCCGCGCGTGTCCCACGGGACCGCGTCGGAATCACTGTCGCGCACATTCAACGCGAAGCGCTCGTGTTGACCAGTTGCATCGTCAAAGCCACCGCGGACTTGCGGCGCCGCGTTGGATGAAGATTCCAAAAGAAGCGGATCGTTTCCGCTCCCGCTCACAAGATACACAACAAGCGTCAACGCCTCACTGCTGCCGCCGTCCAGCTGGCCATGCAGACGCACATGCCACGCAGTGCCGGAAGGGCTCTTCAGGAACTCCACGTTCACTCTGGCGCGGTTTGTGTGGTCCAATATCATCTCGCGGCCGTAGTACACCCCATCGTGTACGGGCCACATCACTTCCACTTCATGGCTGCGTTCGTCAGACAAAATATTTTCACGAGCATCACCTGACGCGGGGGCACGGCGGTTCTCCGTGGAGAGAATGTCTGACATGCAGTGCCGCACAGGCCGAAGTCCTGCCTCATCGTACCACGCAAGTCCAACGTACACCGGCCTCGGTGTGCGGGTTTTCAGCGCAAAGAGAAGACTTGGCTCATAGGTCCCCCACAGCATTGTGCGGTTATACTCCAGAGACGGAAAGCGTGGTGGCTCGTCAAGTGCCTGCGCATATTGATCCTGTATTGCGTTAACAACGCTATCGCCCCAGAGCTTACTCCCCACACGGCAGCGCAGCCGCTCCACAAGGAAGAAAGGAGTGTACATGTGAATGATGAAGAGGGGAATGCCGAGAAGGAGGAGGAAGAACAGAACGCGGCCAAAAACGCCTTTCAGTGTCATTGGTGGCAGCGGGTCCATGTCATGTTCCTCAGCGCGTACTTTCTCCTTGTCGTAGTGCACACCAGAGGCGCTCGGCATCTCCCTATCGCGCCGTGTAAGCAAAGGACGACGATCACGCATCGAGTCTTAAAAAATAATAATAATAATAATTAGATACCCTCAAAAGCCCTTTAGCTTTTTTTTTTTTCCTCTGTTAAATACGTTATATTATATTTTAATGTTTTTTTTTTTGTTGTTGTTTTTTTTTGATGGTTTCACTTCGTTTATGTTCTTTACCAAATAACTAAAGTGCCGATGTGTATGTGTGTTTCTCAAAAACTGGGGGTTCACCCCCTTAAGCCCTTCGCTAATGTAATACTTTATCTTATTTTATGTTCCCTCGTATACTTCGTTTCCCTTGTTTCCTCTTTCGTTACTTGGTTCGTCTTTTTTTTTTTTTCCCCCTTCTCTCTCGCCTTTGTCATCATGAAAAATATAATAAAAAAAAAAAAGGGGAAAGAGACACATCACATAATCATATACACACAGACACAAAAAAAAAAAAGAAGCAAAGCACAAATATTCAGCAACCCCACCCCCCCCCACTCGTGTATTCTAAATCACCAAACCTTTCCTGTTTGCAATGTATTTTTTGTTGTTGTTCTTCTTGTTCTTGATTTTTGTTTGTGATCTTTTGTGCTTTCTGCTTTCTTCCGACTCTATCATTGTCTCATCGGAGAGGTCCGAGTATATCTCTCAGCACACTAAAGCATCTCTCGTCTCTGGAGTTTTGAAACGTATCGAGTTCCAGACGCAGCACACAGACACACACACACACTCTCTCTCTCTCATGTTTTTGCTCACAAGCGAAAGTGAGAGCTCAAACTGGCAGTGCGTGTGCAAATGATTGGGCACCCACATCACAAGAAACCCCATGACTTGCGCTTTACTCCGGCAATGACGGACTCATAAGAAGTGAAGGCCTCTGCTGTCGCAACTGTGTGGGCGAACCTGTCACTGCGAGATCCTCCGCACCGCTGCCACTACTGCTTCGGCTTCCACTTCCACTTCTGCTGCGGTTTTCTTCCCTGTAATGCAAATGGACCTCCGCGAGCTCGCGCTCCATTGCGTGCAGCTGTGTCTCGTACCGCAGCACGGACTGTCTGTGCGCCTCCATCTCCGCCGCGAGCCTCCGCGCCATTTCTTCCGCCGCGCCGTGTGCGCCCCGCACAGACCGCTCTCTCCGCACGTGGCGGCACGTGTCTTTTGGGTGAGTCGCCCGTCGCAGAACGCCAAGCGCACTGTGCGCAGCGCGCAGCGCATCACACGCATCGAGCAACTCGCCGTGTGCAAAAATACGGCGCGCGGCGGACTCCACGGCGCACTGCACCTCCGCGAGAAACTGTTCCGCCTGCGCAGCGACTGCGCGACGCTCTGCGCGGCGAATCTTTGCCCGCGCCGCCAGTGCTGTGTACCGCTCCTGTGCCCGCGCCACCAGTGCGCACAGCGGCACGCCGCGATCGCCCCCACCCGACTGCGCACAGTCCCCCGACTCGTCCATTGCGCCCTTTTCGCTTTCGTCCATTGCGCCCTTTTCGCTTTCGTCCTCGTCGCCGCCCTTTTCGCTTTCGTCCTCGTCCATTGCGCGAAGAAGCGCTGCGAGGCCGCTGCGCAGGACCCGCCGCTCCTCGCGGTGCGCGTGCAGGAGCAGCCTCAGCCCCGCCGCCTCCGCCGCCTCTCGCCCCCGCGCCGCGGCGAGAAAGCGGCGGGCGAGTTGCTGGCAGCACCGCGTGAGGCGCGCGCGCTCGGCCCGCTCGCGCAGCAGAGTGCGCCCGGGACCCGCCGCGGACTCCGCAGGCATTCCGCGCAAAGGGCACTGGCACCCACACAACACTCCACCAGCTACACACAGAGAATATATATATATATATATATATATATATAATGAAAGAAAGAAAGAAAGGGGGAAATGGAAAACAGTGCGAGATATAAATTTGATTGAATAAGCCAAAAGCACAATAACGAAAATGATTATATATATATATATATATTTGTGTGTGGAGAGTCTGGTGTAGCAAGAGCCGCCACAATAGCCCCACGTAACGAACAGCAGAGGTGCGGGACAATGGCTTACATATCAACAGAGTCGGAAAGCACACGCATTAAGCTTGCACTGTGCCCACAACGCATCACATCGTTTGTTTCTATCGTCGACATCCCACACGTGCAACCGAGAGATTCCGGAAGGAACACATGTGATTGTGTACTCGGAGCGCAACCTTTTGCAGATGCGCATGAGACACATAATGCATATTGCACTGCAACAGCACAGCATCGGAATAGTCTGTTCAAACTCCTCCCCCCCCACACACACAGAAACATTCTCTTGGCGCAATCCTGTGCGAACTGTCGCTCCCGCAAACAATACCGCTCGGCGGGAATATTGTCACACTGCGCAACGACAGTGTGCCGCTGTCGCACAATCCCTCACACGAACACTCTTAACGTTTCGCGCTCTTCGCGTGAGTGATAAACGCGAGACATGCGGATTGGAAATGAGAGGCGGCGTCGGTTCGCAATAAGCAAACGGCACAGGCCTACTCATCGTCACCGGGCGAGAGGTATCGCCGCAATCCATACGCACACATTATATCCCCCACCCCTCCAAATCCCGTCGGCCTCTCCCGTTGCCGCAAAGTAAGTTTGCGGCAAATGGCAACGGTGAGTGCTGTGCTTTCACGCAATCAGTCCCGCAGCGTTGCCGGCCGCGTGGGCAGCGGCGGGAAAGAGCTAAGAGCAGCGCAGTGTGGCAACGGGAGAGAGCGACAGTGCGCGAGACAATGTTATTTCGTGTAGATATGGCGTGACAGGCACATCTAATACAATTTGAAAAGACCATGCGCGTACAAGAGCAAAGTAAAACACATCAAAAGGCAAAAGGAAAAAAAAAAAAGCAATGATGGTACTATTCACATTCCCAAAATGATAAAGAATATGCCCTTTGATGGGAATAGGCTCCTGAATCAAACAGGAAAAAAAAAAAAAAAAACAGAAAAAAATAAAGGGCAAAAAAATTAATTGCTTTTTTTTTTAAAAAAATTACCCTAAGGAGCAAGGCCATTAACTGATAACATCAAATTACCAGCACCAAGTCAACCATAAAAAGGTCTTACTATCCTTTGTAAGATGAAAACGGGATAAATTCACAACGTGGCATCTCCAATGGTCTTTCCCCCTCTTTCATAGGACACTATTGTGCGATGGGAATTGGGGAGTGAGTGGGAAGGCACAAAGAAATGAGCACTCTAGTTTAGATTACTCCCCCCTCCCTAAAAAAAAAAAAAAAGGAAATCTTTCAAAACAAAAAAAGCGATAGAAATAAAAAAAAAGGCAACTAGGAAACTCTAAGCGGTGGAATTGGCGCAAAGAAATACCTCTTATCACCATTACCACAACTTCTGATACTTTGAGTTCACGAGCTCCCGGAAAAAAAAAAAATGAGATAAGTTAACGATTCTATGATCATTCTTCATCGTGTTATTGTAACCGGTACTAAATCAAGAGCTGAATAATCACACAAAAGGCACAATAAAAACATTATATATATATATATATATATTTATGTATAGAAATCCTACAAAGGCAATTCAAGATGAAAGCAATAACTAAGGAATAAAGGAAATACGCAAATCATTACTCTCCAGTGAGTATCAAAGAGCAAATACTTTGTTTACAATATGTATATATATATATATAGAATGAATAGAAAAAAAAAAAATTGTGTTTTTCGCCATAATCCCCGAATTACAGTGTCTTGAGCGCACGCATCTTTGCCCGCCACTCCCTATCGAGACGCTGTGACACGTTGAGCCACTTCGCCTCCGACCCGAACCCCAATCGGCGCTCGTACTCCACTCCGTTGCGCCGCACCGCCTCGCGCACCTCCGCCACGTCGCGCCCGGTCCACTGCGCGAGAACGCCGCTGCAGCTCTGCGCCACGCGCTTGACGGCGCCCCGCGGCACCTGTACCGCGAGCGGCGAGTCCGCGGGGCCGACAAAGGCAACGCGCGTGAGAAGACATGCGTGCAGCGTGCGACCATCACTGCTCCAGACCTCCTGCATAATAACAGCGCGGCCGTCGCGTGGCCGTTTGTCCGTTGCGTTAGGGATCACTGTGTCCTCGAGGGCAACGAACTCCGTGGAAACGCGGTAGAAGCGACACGGTTTCATCTCACGCAAAAAGTGTACATCGACGGAGGCGACAACAAAGGCAATCTTCCCCTTTCTTGCCGCGCCCACGATGCCGGAGTAGCCCGTAAGAAACCAACGAGCAAACTCAGCAATCTCGAGGTATCGCGCATTGTTAATGTGCCCAAATATGTCAGCCATGCGCATTCCGGCATAAACGGAGAATGTCTGCTTTTTCAGCAAATCGGATAGAGATTGCGGGTTGGCCCGAAGCGCCTGGTGTCGCTTGAAGGCGCCCAAGGCCACGTAACCCATGGAACGCAAGAACTGAAACAGAACCATCCCCGTCTTTTCAAATATTTTTTTTACGTTTTGTTTAGTTATCCGTTTTTGTGTTTTTTTTTGTTTGTTTGTTTGTTTTTTGTTTTTCCTGCCCGTAACGTTTATAGCTTCCACGTTGGTGCTCGTGCGCGCTTTTGTGTAAACCTATGTGTGCGTGTACAATAAATGGTCTCGTACTTTACATGATCAATCAATAGGAAGTAGAATGAAGAGAGACGAAAAGAAGGAGGAGGTGAAAGTAAAGAAAACAAAAAAAAAAAAAACAGAAATTATGGCAGGAGAAATAAAAGTATCTTGGCATCGTACACAAATAAAACACAGCCAGTTGTAAAATATTTATCCAAAACTGAAGAGACCCTCTCTCGGAGCTGTTCCTTTGCTGTTCTTCTTCCCCTTCTTGATACTAGCGCCTCCTTCCTCACATTCTCACTGTGTTTGCGGGATGTGCACTCCGTCACGGTAGCGCTGTGTCCATGCTCTGCTAAGCTCGTCGTAGTCCTCCGTGTTGCGTCGCTGCGCTGGTGTGTCCGTGTCCTCGAACATAACCCGGCCGAGCCACGGCTTATTCTCGGGGAGCAGTGCGTTGTTTATTCCCCGAAGCACAAAGTCGAGCGCCTGCTCCGACACGCGGCCCTCCGTCTCTCGCTCGTCGCGAAAGCGCTGCGCCCATCCCTCCTCCTCGAGCCGCTGCAGCGAGTACAGCATCGCGTAGTACGCCTCCATGTTCATCGCGACGTGGCAGCGGCGCATGGCGTAGAACACGGCGAGAGCCTCAGCGAACGAGTCGGTGCGCGCGAACAAGTGCTGAACCGTTCGCACAGAGAGCTCTCGCCCGCTGCGGGCTGCGACGTGCAGGAGCTGCTCCAGCGTTCCCGCGCCGTCCGCGCCGAGCGGGACGCACATGAGCAGCAGGCGGTCAAGGGCGTCGCCGAGCCCGCGGCTCACGTCCTCGTCGCGCGGCGCGGCGGGGTCGAGTCGATACTTCGCCGCGATCGCCGCAACGCGCGCCGTCCGGTCGGCGGCGGAGAGTGAGGCGGCGGAGAGTGAGGCCCACAGCTCGTGGATCTCACGGCGGGCGGCGGCGGCGGCATCGGCGGGGCGGGGCGGGGGCGTCGCGACGTGGCGGCGGGCCACGGGGAGCGGCAGAGCGGCCGGCAGAGCAAAGCGACGCATGGCGTACCTCCTGCGCATGAGAGAGAGAGAAGAGGTAGCGGGGGAAAGCAATAAGAAGTATAACGTCGCTTTAGTAAGTAGATATATATATATATATATAAGGAAAAGGAAAGGGGAAAAAAAAAACACCACTAGCTTGGAGACCAAAACCGACTGCATGCTATCATTATCTCAGCAAAAAGACATTTCGTAAATACAAATTAAACATTTATAATCATAGCCTCGTCTCACATAGTCACTATTCCTTATTTAATCATCTCGCAGAACAGTTAAAGTGTGGCGTACAGATTCGGTAATGTTACATCCTTTGTGTTTCTTTTTTTTTTAATTGAAAGTTATTTGCCGCCACGCACCCTAAAAATTGCGTGATGCCGTATCTGCAGGCTTTTTTTTGTTTGTTTGTTTCGCCACACAAATAAAAGAAACTAAAAACTCTTCTCATAAATCAAGATATATTGGTAAAATCGTAATGTCGGTTTCATGTAAAACCTCTGCCAATACCACTGTATTCATCAGCTCTTATGTTATCACACAACTTCACCGATAAGATGTGTGCAATCGTAAAAAGCCTCAAAGTTCTTCTGAAGAAGCTCGCATGCCTTTCGCAGTTGCTGACGGCGACCCAATCGTTTTGTACGGTTGACACGAGGGAGTTCTGCATCCTCAGTCATCTCATTTCAAAAGTGGTTCCGTGGTAAGACGACAACAACTTTTCATCCGCAAGACAGTAAAAAAAAGGTAACTTCGTGAACACCCACAGCTGATTGATGTCCTATATAATCGCTACAGTATCCAGGTGTGTACCAAATTTCCAACTTTATGTTAAGTTCGGCAGACGGGAGACGTACAGGTTTAATTTTTAAAAAAGTTGAAAAGAATATGGTTCGCCGCGAGTTTACATGCAACGTAAGGCCTCCAGTAGAGGCTCTCTTGTGAATTCATTGATTATGCGTGCGGCCTGAATTGACTGCATATAGGCCACTGTTGGGTCCTCCAGAGGAAGTGGCAAAAGGTCAGATAAATGTACTCCCATATAAGGAAGGTCCTGCGTATCTTGAAATGAGGACATACAATGTACCTTCACCTACCCTTTGAATCTCTGTGTCAGGGAATGACTGTCCCAAATACTCCTGTCGAAGAGAGTATGACCCGCATTG
This sequence comes from Trypanosoma boissoni, assembly GCA_030849725.1. Classification (NCBI taxonomy): domain Eukaryota; phylum Euglenozoa; class Kinetoplastea; order Trypanosomatida; family Trypanosomatidae; genus Trypanosoma; species Trypanosoma boissoni. The sequence goes on along the minus strand of JASANW010001414.1, from coordinate 16,228 downwards.
TCCTCAACTACAAGGCCTTCCTTCGTAAGTTGGAGGCCATAGCCCAAGTACCGGTGCACGGCATCGAGGCGGTTGTGTCCCGTCAAATTGTATGCCATGTGACACGCTGCACTTTTCCCGATCAACAGGAGTACGAATACCCTATTCTGCCGCCTGAGTGAAGATTAGCTCATGTTCCTTATTCCCGTTTCATCGCCGAAAAAACAACTCGTTGTTGCGCGTCTTAACTTTCAGTTGTTGTTCTTTTTTTTTTTTTTTTGAGGGCGTAAGCATCCCTATATAGCAGGAAAAAGTCTATCAGATCTGGTCCTCTAAGCCGGAGCCCCTTTCCCTTCTCCAAATCGTCAAACACCTGATACCGTAGCATCCGGATACGGCTCCCAAAGTTTGACTTCCTTTTCTGTTTCTAGGGACCAGTGTCCTTTGACTTTGATACAAAACATCACAACTTCCTGCACACAAATGCGCTTCCTGGAGTTTGTAAAGTTTACTCTAGGCTTCTTCTACTTCCGCTGTTGTTGCTGATAAAGAGGATGTCTCCAGATGTTTTCCCCTTAGCAGCAAGAACTTACCTTACCTACATGATGTCATTTTGCTTACATACCCTTAATCGATAGGTAATAGCAGAGTAGTTCACATTTGGCAATTCTTTCGGAGTGCTCGATTGTGCGATAATACCCAGTGGACAGTGGATCATTTCCTTTTGCGTGTAGCCGTTCCTCCCCTCCCCCCTCCACCCACACACCGACCAACCCGGCTCAACTGCCACACTATAAATCGGCTGTGAATGTAAGACGTGGGAAGAGAGTTCCTACTGCGGAATAAAAGAACCCAAAAATGAGTTCAAAATTCTTGAACAATAGTTCTCCCATCGTCAAGTCATATTTTTTTCATGGCCTTACTTTTCGAATTAACTATTAGAATGTCTACCAGCAATAATTTGCTTAAACTTCAATTTTCAGCAAATAAAAAGTGCTAGATAATCCATACTGTAGAAGCTACTTCGGCTTCCTTTGTTTTTACTGCTCGACAAACAGTTTCGCATGAACCTTAAGACTCGTTTTGGGTTTCTGCAGCTTCTCCAGAAAAACCATCCGTGTTTCGCGATAACGATTTCTCTCTCTTCTCCAAAAATATCTGTCGTAATCGCCCTTCCCCAGCATACACATTTTTTTTTCTCAATAACGTCTGCTCCATACAGATCCTATCTGGTCTGTGCAGACACTTGGTCATTCACTCCAAGTACACAGAGAATCCAAATTCACCCCGCGCCAAATATCTTGAGGGTATTGAGCATAAAAAAAGTCAATGTTCGTAGAACGACTTTCTTGGCATGCCATTCAACCCCTGATTCTCCTTATTAAATACTTCCTTTTGTTCGCAACTTCTATCACTCTTCTCGTCTTCGCATTTGTCCCTGTAAGAAACTTATTATGGATAAGTGACAAAAAAAAAAGGATAAAAGAGGGTTGCGATACGCTCTGAACCAAAGTTATTTCGAAAAAGAGTATAAAGAGGAGAGTTGGAAACCATCAGGGGATACAGATAAAAAGAATGCAAGCCAGAGTCACACACGGGCTCGTGACCTGCACAAATAAACGCGCATTAATTGTGCTTTGAAGTGATGGGAATGGAAAAGACTTACCCTCTCTAATCTTGCCCACTGTCTTCATGTGTCACGCACACACAAACACAATCGTACGTTTTAGTTCTTTTTCATTCTTTTGTTCTTTTTTTTCTTTCGCTTTCTCTCACATGTACTGTTTTCATTGCGTCATGTTTATCAAGAATTATGCTTCCCAAATTCATCACTTTTTTTGTTTTATTTTCATCAATAGCGTTATTACTAAAAAACATGAAACGTTCACTCCCATAATCACTCTTGAGTCTCGATCTCTGTGACAAGCACCAACGCATGAGGCACACGCACACAAAAATAAACGCAAAGAAAAAAAAAAGAATCACAAGAAAGAGCAAGGCATAATAAAAAAAAAATCCGAAAAGAGGCCCGTATATCCTGAACCTAAGCTCCTTCTGTTCTCTTTTCTTCTCATTATTATTATTACTCGAGTCTCCACCTTTCATTTTTTTCTAGTAATTATGTGACTCTCTCAACAGAAATTATGTGCGAGCGTTGCATGAGCCAGGTTACCACGCTGGCAAATTACACAGTGACTATCAGAACTGCATAGGCGGTGGGCTCGCACTTAGCCACGGTATGCGGTCAATGAATTGACCGAGGACCGTGTAAAAGTGTGGGAGCATCAAAATACGCAGAGGAAAGGCCACAGTGTAGATGCTGTAGAGGGAAATGCCTGTAGTGACCACTTTCTCCCAGAAAGCTTTACTGGATGCGCCCCCACCACTACCCGGAGTCTTCTTCGAGCTCAACATGCCTCCACCTATAGTGTTGCTCCTTGGGGCAATTTTGTTGAAACGCTCAATTGAAGAACTCACCTGCACATTGCCATCGTCGTTTTCAGCTGCCTGTGCGGCAGCGGCGGCGGCTTCTTTTGCCTTGGCCAAAGTAAGTGGGGAGGCAATGCTCTTCTTTTCACCCCCGCCCTCCTCCTCCTGGCGTAGTTTCTCGAGCATCATATAGACCTGCGGGGCCCGCCGGGTTATCTCTGGCTGCGATGATGTAGCCTTTTCAAGAAGCTCCTTCGCCTTTTTGTAAGATTTGATGCAGCCGTGCTCGCCCTTGAGGAACATAGAAGCCTGGACGAAGTACGCGGACCCACATCCGCGATCCGCTGCTTGCTGGAGCCACGTGTGGTACTTCTCAACGCTTTGTAGCGAAGCCATCTGCTCCTCTGTCATCATTGTCGTCGAAGTACATCCACGTAGGTACAGTTGGGCAATGGCAAGCATCGCGTGCACGCTGCCGGCCTTCGCCGCACGCTGGTAGAAGTACATTGCGGCGGGGAACAAGGGCAAAAAGTGTCGCGCACCAGTGTCAAACTGCTCACCCATCTTTAGGTTTGCGATGGAGCTCAGATTGTCGTCCCTTAAGGCGCGTTTGAAGAGCATAAAAGGGCCGCGTGGGGACCCGAGCCGGGAGTATATGCTATGCAGGATGATAAGGCTCTGCTCATGGTCGTGGTGGATCGCGGCAAGGCGGAGTAAATGCAGTGCGGATTGCATCTGCTGCTCGAAGAGCTGAAGACCGCCAGCCATCAATTGCTCCGCCGACATGGCAGACTCTTCGTCATTTGCATACTCTTCGGTCTCATTCTTGCTCATCTCACCAACGTTAACACGTGCCTTGCGAATATCCAGCTCGGTCACCTCGAGAAACCGCGCAAGCGAGGAAGGCTGTGTACGCAGTTCACGGATGGTATTAAGAAGACGGAGCATTTCATCCAAGACGTTCTTTTGCTCTTCCGCCTGCTTGACCAAATCACCTTCGCCACCTGCCTCGAGCGTTGCAGTCAACTCCAACAGCTTCTTGCGTATCTCTTCCTCCTCATTACGATAGTTCTCCAGCTCTGCCTCAATGAACTCTCGTGCGGCTTCGGTTCCGGCAACGACATCCTTTGATGACCCCACGACTTCCTCAGCGGCCTCATCAAGCAGCTTGTCAAGATCCTCGTTGTCGCTTCCGTTCTCCTCTGTGTTTTCTTTTACTGGTGACTTCTTCTCCTCCTCTCTGTCACGGACCGGCGATTCCTTCTCCGTGGGCAGTGAAGGATGGTAGGTATTAAAAAGTCGGTCTAGCTCTTCGTTGGACATGAAAAGGTCGTCGTCCGCGCGCATAGGGAGGTCCAGTAAGCACGGCCACACCGACGGGTTCTTCTTTGTGAGTTCCACAACAAGAGTGCCCTCGTCCTCCACACGCCACTCCACCTCCGCGGCGACAGGCTCGTAAAGCCGCCACTGCAGGATTGACGTCTCCTTGTGACGCACGCACAGGACTGCGAGATCTTTCACCTCAACTGTCAGATCCCGCGGCCGCACGGATGGCGGTAAAACAATAGGAACCCGCAATTCAATAGACTCTTCATCCCCCTCACCTTGCGACCACAGGGCGTTGCCGACGGAATTGCCAATAGACATTCGTGCAATCGTACTTGATTCTGTTTTTTAGTATTATTATTATTATTATTATTATTGTTGTGTGTGTGTGTAAAGGTGTGAGTGAAAAATAATAGAAGTTAGAAAGTTCGAAATGGAAAACAATGGAAAGAGACAGTAATACAAAGGTCATCACACCTTACAGAGTATTGATACAAATATAACCGGAAGGGAGCAAAAAACACCTCAGTATACAACTCGGAAAAAAAAAACAAATTGCAACTCCTTCTTCCCTCTCAAGTTTCAAGAAAGTAGTTGATACTAAAGCAACCGCATCAGAAATACGTCAACACGCACAAATCCAATAAGGATCACCACAAACGCGTTAACCATGCTATCACTGCCTCTTGTTTACGGAATCACGACTCCTTATTCTCTCGTATATAGCTCATCATCACGTCAGGCGCATAAGACACAGAGCGAAAGTCCTTCTAGTAGGTCACCTGATCAGCGTCGAAAGTGATGATCCCTGTCAAAATCCCCTCGACAAGTGATACAACGTGCAGCCCAATGAAAGTCATTTTCTCACAGCTTTGCGTAAACCAATTTTAATAATAATAATAATAATAAAAAGACCAACCTACTCTTCAAGAGCGTACCTGGCACAGCCATTGTCACTCTTTTTAATTAGCAATATTAGATGAAGAAGCGGGCGATATTCGGCAACGGTATTTCAGCACTTCTACTTTTTTTAGGATAATCATACGAATACCAGAAAAGTAAAACCACTTGACAGCGGCCGCCCTCGTAGTAAGTAATAACAAAGTACGCTAAATTTACCAGTTCCTTAAGTTTGTCTTCGATCTCCCATAGTGCGCATACCGCACGTGATCAGCAACAACCTACACCCCATAATATGAGCTAGTTGCTCCTTACAACGCCCTTATTAGCTACAAGACTTGTTACAGTGTCAATGCCCGTATCAAAAAAAAAAAAAACCAATCTGCACCAACGACTTTTTATAGCTGTGGTAACAGAGTCGTAAATGACAAAAAGAGGGCTCTTCACGTGCTAAACTAGCGATAAGAGCACGGGACTTTTTCAACTATAGCGGCTCTTTGTTTTTTGTTTTCTTTTACCTCTCCATCTTCAATCGCACGGTAGTTAATGTAACACGTTAGATAAAAAATACAAGATAAAAAAAAATGAAACATATACATGTGAATTAAAAGATGGAATAGAAAAAAAAAAAAAAAAAGCATTGCGAAAGCTTTAATAATAGATCATTGAGCAACCGAGACACATCCACACACATGCAAACACTCTGCCACCGGCTCATTAAATCCGCGAGAGAAAGAGAGAGAGTGTGAGAGACATAAAAAAAAAAGACATTTTTTTTTTTTTTTTTGCATCCTAGCATAACTCATTGAATTCTTTATTGAATCCGTAGTCGCTTGCGTGTTTCGCGCCGCCAGTCCTCGAGCTGTTCCTCAGCAAGAGATCGTTCCACAAGAATTGCCCGCCGCTTGCGTGCAAGCGCTGACTCAGACCAATCAGCCGTCGTTGTTTTTGTGGTGGATCTCCTGTGCGCAGCAAGCCACAGCGCCGTAGCCTCGCGCAACGTGTGGCTCCTAGCGGGGAGCCACGAGAGCGGCGTTATCCCTGGCGCCTTTGTCCCACCGGCGACAAGTACGCCGCTTGCAACAGGGAAGATATGTGGCAGCGACCCATGCAGCGCAGCAAAGTATCCGTCGCCAGGCGACACACCGTCCCGCTGCTCGCGCGCGCAGAGAAACTGTGCAGCGCGCACCATGCGACTGGCGGCGTCGTTGCCGTGGACATGCCGGCCAAGTGCAGGAAAACGCAGTACCGACCACTCACCTGCATCGGCGTTGTATCGCCAGACGCTGGCCTCGTGCCGGCCGCACGCCTCACCGCCAATGAACAGCAGTGTCACAGCCGGCTGCGGGAGCACCACGGCGGCGTGGAACGCCCGGACTGGCACTGCACACGCGGAGGGAATAAATACTTCACGCCACACGTGCGTGATGCAGTCGAGCACGACGAGGTCACTCAAGTACGTACGACCCTGTCCAACACCACCGAATACAAAAAGCTGCGTCCCGTGCGCGGTGGCGGTGTGGCCGAAGCGCGACGGCGGCTCCTCGCCAAGTGTCTCCTGAAACGTGGCCCTCAGAGCCCACGCGGCGGTGTCGACGCGCAGCAGCCAGAGCCCAAAGCGCGGCAGCGGTTCCCACCCGTCACTGCTCCCGCCCAAGTACGCAAAGCCACCGCCCGCGCCGGGCCACGGCGTCAGCGTGGCGAAGACGAGCGGCGTGAGACCAGCGAGTGGTGTTTGCGTAATAAGCGGGAAGTGCGCCGTGTGCTGCACACCACCACCGAGTAGCGTGACGCAGAGCCACGGATCGCACAGAACGGAGCCACGCAGGCGTAGGTCATGCAACAGCGGAGGCACATTGTCGCCTGAGGCGCCGCCAAGTACAAAGAACGCGTGCGCCTCACAGTACGTGTCGTCCGCAACAAACGTGATAGTCTCCCGCGGGAGCAATGCCGTGCAATGCCCGAAGCGCCGCGGCGGAGAGGCAATGGGTCCGCTGCCAGTTATACGCAACGCGCGCGCAAGCGACGTGTCGTGCGGGAGCCTCTCGACAGTACCGTCCCTAGATACGCGCAGCACATCCGACGCGTTTGTCAACCCCCCAGTAAGGGCAAGGGCGCCGCCGTGGAGTACAAAATGCGAAGACCCAATGGCGACTACGGTGCCCCCGCTGCGGCCGACAAAATCCTCAAGTGCGGAAACGCGAAGTGGTGTAGGGCTCACAAGCGATGGCTTGTCATTGCCAAGATCGTCGTCGTCTTCATCGTCGACGCCCGAGGCAGCCTCCTCTTCGCTCTCATGCATTGGGTAATAGTAGACGGGTCGATCGTCATCGTTGTAGAACTCACGCTCTTCTTCACTGTCGCATATGTCGTCGCGCTGTCGGTAGAAACGACGGCGAACTTCACCAGAGGGAAACCCATCAAAGCCAAACTGATACCAGCTCTGCATGCGCTAAAATGTACACAAACACTAGTACTAGGTGAAAGAGAAAGGGAAAGGCAATGTTTCCCCCGGCTGCAAGGAATAAAAGCAAACACGAATTGGGGCACATATACTCATACACACGCATACACACAAAAAGAGAGAGTGAGCGTGCAAAAAAGGCGCACAACATCATCAGAAAAACTTTAAATCAATATTTGTTGTATGTGAAAAAAAAAACTCTCACTAGGCCATTACGTTTTTCTTATACGCTTCCGTGGTAGTGGGAGCGTGGCACATGCACTTTTTGGTAACGACTGAAGTATCTTTAGCAATAAACGACTGGCAGCTGCTTCACGAATCTCTTCTTCCGTTTTAAGAAAGATGCGATAATTAGGAATGTCAAGATTCGCTGTGAGAGCTGCACAAACATTTTGCTCCTCACTGTCGCAGTCGTCTGTCCACAGCGCATGATACACCTGCACCTCCATGTCAATATGGGAGAAAATGTGCCGTACTACACCTACGGGAGCAGGGGCAGAGTGTCCAAACCGCAGTCTTTCCACCACCATGTCTACTACCGGTGTATCCACGGCAGATGATAAGCCGTATGTCAGGGAAGGAAATTCCAACATTCCACCAAGGAGTACATCGTCCGGGCGCTGAAGCACAACAAATCGACGCTGAACACCCTCGCGAAGAGTCCGGCGAAACTCGTGCACTACGGAAAGCACCTTATCCTTTCGTTTCTTTACCCCAGTGGCCCGTAACGGAATAATTCCCTCAATGGCCACTATCTCACCGCGATCCCGTGCAGCATACGCACCACAAAAACTTTGCAAAGGGCATTCCATACAGAGTGGTTGACCCGCGGGTTTGCAGACACGTGCTCCCAACTCCATAAGCCCTTGGTTAAGAGACCCCGGGTCCTCGCATGGGCCGATGCCCATTAGTTCCTGACCCCAACCCATTACAGCCTTAATGTTCTTCGCGCTCTTAGGATCAAAGTCTCTCTCGCAACGCAGACGACTTATCACCCGCACTACGTTTCCATCTACCGATATAATTTTCTCTCCAAAGCAAATAGACGCAATTGCAGCCGCAGTGTAGGGTCCAATTCCAGGGACTTTGCACAGCTCATCTACAGTACCAGGCATTTTTCCTTTATAATTTTCAGATATATATTTTGCACCTTTTTTTAGAAATAACGCGCGACGGTAGTAACCCATGCCAGCCCATGCGGCCTTGACAGAATCATCGGATGCTTCCGCCAACGACAGAACAGTAGGAAACAGGGTTATCCAACGGTCAAAGTACTTTAAGACTGTGTCTATTTGCGTTTGCTGAGACATGACTTCAGAAACCCACACTTGATAGGGATCCGGTTTCAATTCAGAGATAGAATGGACAGAGCTTATAGTTACCGGATACTTTCGCCACGGAAGATCGCGCCGCTGGTTATAATAAAACCACTCAATAACAGCCCTCTGCGTATCTCTAGAAAATTTAAAGCCGGTCATCCAGAAGTATGGCGTGTTTATCCTAGTCTCGGAAGCTACAGATGGTAAAAAGTCAAACTAAGAAGAGAGCACCTTCTTCTCTCCTTATATTCTCTATTGTGCACCCCAACCCACCCGCCCCACAGACATACAAACCAAAAGAAAAAAGGTATATAGAAATCAATTTAAAAAAATAAGTGCCAACGTTGGTTATCCTAGCAGATGCGTCAACACTTAATTTCTTCTCTGGACGCTTTCAATCACTGTCACTGTTAGTACCATTTTCTTCGTAAGAATATGTCAAAAAAGAAGAGCAAGAACCGTATTATACAGGAATTTGGCTCAACTCAGGTCACCAATAAGATTAATATAGTGATTTTTGTGCATCGGATACATCAAAAACTGCTCCTCATATGAAATGATTTTTCGCGTTTTCAAAATGCGAAGCATAGCGGCCAAAGTATCACATTGCCTCTCCTCACCTGCTTTGACTAGGTCCTCATATGTGCAGTTCCCACCCTTGTCTTTGATAACCTCTACAATCCACTGCTGGTGAAATTGAGATATTGCCTTTGCTTCTTCAGCCATTTTTATGTTTTAGGGTCTCGGTTCGAGTTCTGTTGTAAAAAAAAAGGGGGAAAAAGCTTTAAAATAATCCACGACACTATCAATAGAATGGAAATCAAGAGGTAAAGAAAATTAATAAGAAAGCTCTTTCTATTCTTTGGTTACTGTACTCTATTTTGTATTTACATGTTACCCATCTCAACGCGTTGTCCACTACCTTCAAGAGATCACATTACTTCTGTTTTTCGCAGTTTGAATAAGTACGAGTGGTCACAAAGCGAAACATATTTTAACACGACAACAAGTAAAGCTACGACGACTTAAACAGAAGAACACCCATCTGCCCCAAATAAAAGTAGATATAGTTATTGGCCTCGTGGGTGACGTAGCTACCGAAATTACGGCCAATAAAACAATTCCAAGTGGGACCATATTTCTTATCAAACTCCTTCTTGACATATGACGCTACCTCATTTTCACTGTACAAATTAGTAAATCCGTCTTGCGCGCAGTGAATAGCATAATTTTCCATTTCTTTTGGCATGTCCACCAATTTCATTGTAGCTGACGCAAGCTGGGTCATCTTTGCTTCAGTGAAATTTGTCACTGCTTCTATGTAAATATTATCCACCCTTCCTTATGCTAATATAGATGATTATACTTGGAAAAAAAAAAAGATCACCAGCTGAAATATATATCACAAGACCAACAGTTCTTGTTTATTCTCCTTATTAGTAGGGGGGGTTGAATTGGTACACAATACAACTTGGAAAATAAGTAAAATTTCCTTCTTAAAATATTTTTTTTTTTCACAGCAACGCTTCGACGTGCATAAAAACTAAGATGGAGAAGCACACAAAAATGTATAGATGAGAGTAAGCCTTGAATAAACCTTCACTTATTCAAAGCATCCTTGATCATTGAGCAAAAACACTTGCGGACGGTGAAATCAAGTGATAAAAAAATAGGTCATAGAAAACAATAACATACCAAAAGCTCTTTTAAAAAGAAATGAGCATGCGTTGATACCCAAGTGAACCTGGCCAAAAAAAAAAATAGTTCAAATAGACACAGATGATTTTATTTACTATCCAAATAGAAAAAAAAACTGTTTTTTTGTTGTTTTTTTTGTTTTTTCTTTTAAAAAAAAAGGCATATGAGAACGCCTTATCTTCTGTGTTTTACAGCTTTTATAATATCTCATTGTTTCCTCAATAATCACCCCCTTTCCAATTCTATGCACAAATTCTAAGACAAACAAAAGCCTTGGGAACTCCACTTTTATCTCGATCCAGCCGCAGTTTGTCGAAGTACTGCAATAGATTGGAGTCCTCATCAACACATAGATATAATGCAAAGTATTTTCTCTTAGCGGTAAACACTCTTTCATTGGTTTAATTATACCCAGTACTCCGTAAAGCACTGCCCTTGGCACTTGCAAAGGATTAGGCGGAAAAGTCGCTACCGACGGCATTGTTGACGTTTTTACCTTCACGCCTTTGTGAGAGCCACCATGTCCAAAAAAATTCTCCGTTAGTGATCTTGCTCCTGATATTTTTCTTGTCACTTCATTACCACGCTTAGCTTTCTCGTTGCTGTTGTTGTTGTTGTTTTCGCGAAAACATGTATCGCACCGTAAAACATGTCTATCCTACAACGCGCCAGTAGATGGTGATACAAGGTGCCTCCATGTAAATGTTCAAAAAAAACGTCTTTTACACATCCTCACCCAGTTTTCGTGTTCCATTGAAGCATTGCGTGCAGGGATGCAGTCGACGTTTGTCTCAGCAAATAGAGACTCTTTCACAAAAAAGGCCAAGAATATGATTCTATGTACTCCTATCAAAAGGATAGACTTCGCCTCTATTTCCATTTTATTTTTGCTAGTTCAATAAACACTATGTGGGAAGTAAAGTCTCAAATGGCAGGATAACGATCTCGATCCCTGTCAGAACAAAAACGCGTTACTTCAAGCACATTCTCACGTTTGCAACGTTTATTCGACGATTTCGCACAACTTCAACTAATTAGTGAACGTTTTTCAGAGTCTTTATTTAGCTAGACATATTACAACTCAACATATCTGAGAAAAAGATAGTACGGCTGATAAAGGTTGTCAATAGAGTTAATTGCACGTACACACTCAGAAAAGGATAGCTAGTTATGCAAAATACATTAATTCATTCCCAAAATAACAGCAAGGCAACGCAATTCTCAAAAAAAAAAGCGCGGAACGGTATATTAAACTGTTTACTACAAAAACTGTAGTAAGAGGAGGTAGACCCGATACCATATTTACTCTAGTCATAAAATATGACCCATCATGGGTAAGCTTTGACACATTTTAATAAAAGTATATGCTCCATGCAACAAGACACGTGAGATTTTGATCACAGGCTGATTTTACTAGATATATATATATACATATATAAAGCGACAATTTTGGCAGTGGTGACTTGAGCGCATTCATCTACATCATGGCATCTAAGACGACCAACAACTCGAATGCAATGATTCCTAAATGCCACACAACTTACTTACAAAGTGTAATAAAAACTAGCATATATAAAAACGTTTATACACCGGTCCCACCGGATTGCATAATGTAGCTGACCCAGTCCTTTACGCAATGCTTCATCGTAACCGTCTAATCAAAATTGCCCTTCCCCGTCTTTAATACATTTACTGCCTAGAACAATTTCTTTTCAATAACAAAAATAGAAGCGTCGTTTCCTTCGCCATAAGGTATAGTCCATTAACAAGTTGTCGAATACCAGCTTTTTTCGTCGGACCGATATACTGCCCCCCCCCCCCCACAATAGTTGTACTTGCGGGAAGAATAAAGTACAGCCAACCAAAATTATGAAGCAAAAGAAAGCCAATAATCCGCTGTGAAATAACGCTTCACAAAAGCAATAAGCACAGATTCTTAGCAGTAGTCGTAATATGACTGCATTACCATACCACCCCTCATGAAGACTTTTCTTCTAGAAGAGAATTCATGTCCTCGTCACTTATTAAAGCAGTTTGTATAATAAGCAAGATAATAAAAAATCTTACTACATCTTGTGCAACTTTAAACAGAAAAACAAGCAATATAAAGAAAGATAGTCACCTATTTTGTACCAACACATATCTATGGCAATCAAAGGCCCTCACCACAACCGCATCGAAGGGTATGGAAAAAAACAAAGCGAGTTAATAGACTCACTGCTTCATATACTTCTTCACATAATCATCCATATTCAAAGTGGGAAAAACAGTTCATAATATTCGATTTTAGCAGATGCATCTGAGACATCACGGCATCTACGCCCCAATAATTTTCAGTAGTTGTTAAAAAATATAGCTTTTTTTTCGTTCTCTTTCTTTTTGTATTTATGTCTTTTTCACTGCTGTTGCGTTCTAAGAATAGGATGTAAATTTGCAAATTTACCTTTTTATTTTACTTGATAAATCTCTGACTTATAGTACCCTCACCTACAACAAAAATATCGACTTGATAAAGAAAAAAAAGGGCTCATAAAGAACAAAAAGAGAAGAATCACGAAATGTAAGTAAATACATCAATTTTAGAATCTTCTCTAGCGATAAACCCACGCCCAATAAGAAACTCCAACGCAAGCTTTATTTCTGATACAGACGGTAAAAAACCTCTGGCACATTCACCCTGAGTCTTTTCAATAAGTTGGTTAAAAGACAAAGAAGAATGTGCTTTTAAAACACGTATGAGTATAGCCTGTATGACAGGGCCTTTCACTGGAACCGTATGATTAACATCGACGTGGTCTGTCTCTCCCAAAGGTTGATTAAAGTCTGATACCTGATTAACTTCAGTCTCTTCAACTAAAATAATTTTCTTACTTCTTACATCTGGTATTTTCACAATAGAAACTTTATCTCCGGGGAGTATAGACCCTGTTGTTTTTGAAGAGCCAATCACTTTCAGGATACCTTTTTTGATATATGACCTAACTGCGCGCAAAATTAGTTCTGAACAATTCTCTCCTAATGCCTGAACAAGATCACGAAAAAACCATTCTCTTCGAAGGTTAAAGCGTTCAGCAACAAGTAAGTGATGTTGCCCAACCCACAACTCAAGATCTGGAAAACGTGCACCTGCAGGTAAATTCATCTTTAAAATCCCACGAGAAAGTCGAGATGCAAAAACAACATGACGTTTTGGATAAATATCTGCATAAAAATCTCGAAAATCATTTAATCTCTGACTTATAAAAGATGGCAAAGGCAAAAAGTCGTTTTCAATGTGAATATTTGTCCAAGAATAGCTTGATAGAACAACGGGTCTAAACTCCCAACTATTTTTTTCTTTACCAAATGTCACCGGGTATTGCTTCCGGAGTTCCGATAGTTTTTCTGTGACATCGGTCAGCATAACTTCACACCTGTGAAGAAAATCACTAGTTGACTCTTTGGAAAGTGATATCTGACTGATTGCAATACGTTCAGCTTCCTCATCAAAACTTTCCGAAAGTAGTCTCTGGGAGAGATATTTTGGGTATGCGTCACAAAAACCTTTTTTGGATGGAAGCAACTGAAACAATGTAACAAAGCTTTTTATCGTCTTTGTCCGCTCTTCAAAATCATAGATCTTCAACTTAAGTTTTTCGTGTGCAAAAAGAGCCAATTCATCTGCAAGCATTGTTGTGCTTTTAACGTAAGGTGTGCACCTCAAAATTTCCTCTAACCCCGAAAGCATAGCGTTTTCAAACATGGCAGATCCTTCAAAAGCAGGTAACACTTTCTCAAAAAAATTGTATGTAGATATCACCACCTGTATAACTGCTCTATTCAAATCGCAAGCCTGTGTAATTTTCTGGCAGGCACTGATGATGTCGTTTTTTCCTTGATCATAAACTAAAGATTGGAATGCGTCTTTCAATTCATTCAACCCCATAGAACTTTTTGAAAGCAAAAGGTAAAGTTTGTGTAATTTTTCTATATCATGATGGCCTATCCATTCAGGCAACTGGGATTTAAGATATGTAATTTGTTGATCAATAAGGACTTCAGTCAGCCTACGCATCACCACGCTAAGTGATGTTTTCACTAAAAGACGATGCACCCTATTCTCTTCCAATTTAAGTTTGGCCAAACAGCTGTGAATATATGCCAAAACGCCTTCTTTTTCCATTTCGTTTACTCTCTTAGAGTAGTATTCAGAAAGCAATTTAATATAACCATCCTCGATTAAAGAACCGTACAGTGCATGACGCGGATCTGCAAGAGTTACCAGTGAATTTCCAAATTCTTTAATAAGATCAGAAGTTTTGGGATCCAAAGGGTGATTCATATCTTGCTCAAAATAATTATGCACCTGAGCCGAAAGAGCAGTAGTTATATCTTTTTGAAGAACAGTTTCGTACCATTGAATAAGTGCCAAGACGCCTGTCGGTAATAAAGGATGCTCAGATGGCAAACCACATTTTTGCCAAGGTCCATGAAGATAAGAGAAGACAACTCGAAGGTTATTTATTGCTACAACATAAATTCGCCACTCTTTTAAGTAAGTTTCCAACAATATGGAAGGGTCTCTATTTATGATAGCAGTAAGAGAACGAGTTACACTACTTGTGAGTTGTTTCCTCAGTGTTTCACGAAGTAGGTAATAAACTACAAGTGATTGTGTTCCTTCCGCTTCGGCTCCATGAACAGGTTGTGGCTGCGTAACCCCACGAACAAGCGAAGGGCAATCTGAACAACGACATGAGACCAATCGGTACACAAGTGTATAAGCTTCCATCACTAAATCAATAGCCCTTTGTCCCCTAAAATCAGGCGATCTGTCCCAGCATAAAATAATTGTGCATATATAATTTGCCTTATTCCAGAGCGCAGAAAAATCAAAGACCGTTGAGTGCAAAGAACCATGCAATGCCTTATGAATATCGCGAGGGGAGACTTCACGGAGCATCTGTAACTTTATAATTACCAAAATAAGTTGAAGAAATTTTTTCAATAATATTTTAAAATAAAAATAAAAAAAGAAAAAAAATCAACTATGATAGAAAATGCCGTTTTTTCTTTTTTTCCAACATCTCATGTTCACTTCAAATTTCATGATACAGATTTGATAAAGTAGTTCCTCAAGGAAAATATGGGGGTGGCGCAAAGTAAGAAAAACACATAAACGAATAAGTGCTTAAAAAAATACGCTTCGGCAATGCTCTCCTTGAAAAGCAAAAAAAAAAAAAAGGAAAGATCAGCTCTGTAAAGTCAAGACGTTCATCGGCGGCACCGAAACGAATGCTAACACGGCAACACAGATACTTTGCCCTACGTAAACTGCCCGTAATCATCACTAACTCTCCAAAAGCAACCCCCACAGCAATATAGTATCCAGCGGCAGCATCTAAAAGGAGAAACAAGTTAACGACATATGGCGCTGTGTTGTCCCGGACAAGAACTTCGGTTTTGATTAACACCAAGAACGTTTTGGCATGCTAATTTTTTTTATTTAACAAGTTGCTAGAAACTCTCAAAGATAAAGCTTCCAGTACACTGAACAAAAGGATTAAAGTACTAGGTGCGTTGGATGCACATCGCCCTTATCCGCGAAGCCCGCCCCCTCACCCCAGTCATCCGCTCCTTCATCAAAACAATGTACTATCGCTCTTCCGGAACCGACCTTCAGGTGGCGCTGGAACAGGCGCACATCTCACTTGAAGAGACGATAACCATTAACTCCCACGAAAAAAAAAAAAACACTTTGGGCGTTGGGACGTTAAGCAGCGTAACCCAAGCCTCTAGCGAAGAGCCTCCATCACTCTCTGTTGAAACGACCCTTAACTGGTGTGCTGTTCCAATCCGCGCAGCTCTTCGCCACGCCGACCTCTCTTACCAATACTCCGTCTAATCCACCCCCAAATCACACACACTTGATAAAACCTATTACTACGTCAAGATGGCGAATGAGTTGACGATTAATACTCCATCCCTGTTTATGTAGGATACCTTATCGTGGTAACAGGGTTCAGTACCTGGGTTTTGTACCGGGGAAGCTAAACACCTACAATACACTAAATTTTGCAGAGGATGTGGTAGCCTCTAAACCACCGCCTTTCTCAGGGCGTTAAATTGAGGT